>BQNB010006766.1:0-79019 GCA_026074375.1 Tanacetum coccineum | reverse complement strand
AGCAACTTGGTTGGCCAAGTGCTCGCCGCCGCTAGGTTTCAGTCCTAGGGTTCTATTTTCCTCCCAACATCCTTATCAAACCCATTAAATTTAGGGGTTGTATCTTTTCGTATAATAGATAAATAAGATTGTTGAATATTTAATAAATATAGTTTATTTTATTAAAAAGTTATAAAAAGTAATTGTTTATGGTAGTTTTGGTAACTTGTTACTTAATTTAGTGGTGTGTTTTGATTTTTTATATTTAAACGAACTTAAGAATAATTTTTAAAGTTATTAGATAGTTTAAAGGTATAAACTTTTAACATTTTTTATAAAATCGTATATTAATAAAAAAAATATTGTAATATTTAGCTTATTTTTATCGTTATAAATTTTTATAAAGAAATCTTTAGATATTTATTAATAAATAAAATGTGTTACGTAATAAAAACGTGAATAAAAGTACTGTCTTAACTCTTCATATAATCAGAGAGGGTGTTACGAAACCTTTTCTTTTGTCTTTTTGCAAAATGACGTCATGTTTCATATACCAACATATCGTCGCTGGTTTTTGCGTCATATACTTATTTGCTTTATTTATGTTGTGATATGTCTATGATTATATTTTGGATGTGGATTGATCGCATGGTGTTCAAAGATAAGATAATAAAGCTAGGGTAACGCTCATATAGATCCTATGTGTAAATGTATCATTATGAATAAGCTCGATGAAAATGATGATAATTCTACTATATTTATTTATAGGTTAGTCTGTTATTCGCGCGATATGACGACGAGTACCTGTGATTATATTTTCCAACAAAAACCTTTTTTGAAGTACTTTTTTTCATGGCATATTTTTCAGCTCTATAATGACTAATGAGTTAAGATTGAACTAATGATAGTAGCAAATATTAGGCAATAGATTATAAGGCCCGAGCACATCTGTGGGTTCGGGTCCATTAGGGTTTCTAGGTTATGTAACATCTATATATTATGTCTCAGTAAGCATTATAACCTATGGGGTTTACACTATTCAACATGATATCGGAGCTCTAGGTTTCCTCAGACCAGATTGGCAACCTTGAGCGGCCGCCTCAAGACCACCCCGTCAAACTTTAGCCACCACCATTATCCGCACTAAAAACAACAACAATAAAACTGCAGCCAACAGTTACGGCCATAACTCTAAACCGTAAGGAGTTAACTGACGAGGTCAGCGGCCACGGCTTCGTAATGAAATTCCAAAGAAAAACATACCGAAATCACAATTATAGCCATAGGGATGCGTTGTCACGCGCCGGAACAAGCAGTAACATTCATGAAACAAAAATCGCTCACCGTTTTGCTTATAACTCTTAAACCGCTTAGAGTTAGCTGACGCCGTTAGCAGCTGTGGATTTATAATTCAATTCCGAATAAAAGCATACCGGAATCGCAACGTCCACCGGTCAGACACTTTGTCAGGTGCCGTTATAAGTATAGACAGTCGTCAAAAAGAAAACAAAAATCACCTTTTTATTACATGACTGGTTACTATCAAAGTCTTGATTTTTTTTATCAAGATATCTATCTTTACTTTTTTTAGCAATTAGTTTACACTTCCATTCGAGCTTTCGCGATTTCGCCGCTCGAATTGCAGATGAGAATTAGGCAATAGATTATAAGGACCGAGCTCATCTGTGGGTTCGGGTCCATTAGGGTTTTTAGGTTATGTAACATCTATATATTATGTCTCAGTAAGCATTATAAATTATGGGGTTTACACTATTCAACAGCTTTAATGGGATGTTACAAGTCAAATGGGTCAACTTATACATTTAATTTAATGGGCTGTTACAAACAATGAGTTGTTACAACTTATACATCTATACTCAAGGTTATAAATAGCGTGAGGCGTGGCGCGGAGGCATGGTCAAGCCTCACGCCTTTGCGAGCCATGGCGAGTCATGGCGTTTTTAAAGCGTGACTTAAGGCGGCACAAAATATAAAAATATTTATAAATTTATATATTTATATCATATTACAAATATATTGAGTTTATAAAAAGTGTCATACATAAGGAATATAGTCAAGAAACTATCTTTGCATGTAATCTTTTCCTTCTATAATAAGAAATACTATTTTTATATCGAAATTTAATTTCAAAAAAGCATTCACCCGGCATCACGTTTATCGCGTCGTATACACGTTATTTCACCCTCATGCTCCACTCAAGCCTTAAGCCCAAACCTTGGCCTATTGTGTAGCCTTTGCGAGGCCTTTGCGCGCCTTTTAGAACCATGTTTATACTACATATAAAACATTTTAGACCCTCTTTCTTCATTAAATCCAATTTTTTAAGTAATACAAAATGTTATGCATGATGTACAATATTTTATGCAAAAAATAAAATTCTACTAAACAACTATTTCTTCATTCAATGCAAACAATTAAGTAATACAAGGATTAATGCACATTGTACAATATATACTATTTATAAGACAAAAACACCCCTCTCTCTTCATTAATGCACAAAAAAAAATTAAGTAATACAACTTATTAAGTTTATGGTACAATCTTTAAATGCAACTTGATTTTAAATAACACATATCATAAAACTTTTAGTACAATCCTTAGATGCACAAAACTTATATAGTTTTTATGTAATATAAGTTTTAATGCTATGTATACAATTATTTAATGCACCAATGCACACATATAATTAATGTTATAATCAATGCTATTATAAAATACCACATCACTCCAAAGTACAATTAATAAATACATGGTACAAACCAAACAAGCTAGTACAGTAATCAATAATACCAGAAAACCTTTCTTCTAAGCATTTGTCAAACACGCAAGCCAAACCAGTGTCTTAGCTTTTTCATACAATGAACGCGAAAATTGATCATTCGATTGTTTTAATAACACTTTTTATAATTACAATCATTATATGATAATATGAATCTCAACACAATTAGATTTTACATTTTTTTCTCCGTTTTCGATATTAATTTTTAGAAACGCAAAATATAAAAAAGAAAGTGTATTAAACGGAAACGAAAAATGTGAATGTCACGTGTATCTAAAACAAAGTTTTGGAGAATCAAACATACTTCAAAACGCGATTTTTGTATGCATAATACAAAACGACACACATCAGCTTATCATTTCTTGTCACGACAACCGCTTTGGTACTAGCAACGCTACAGTATCTGCTATTTTTTTGTCTTAAAAGTTTTTTAAAAAGATTATAAATTTTTTTAAATGGTTTATTATGTAGTATAAATGATGATTTAGGGTTTGAGCTCTACGTGTAGATTAATGACAAGCGTCATTCATCTTGAGCAAATGAAGAAATTCTGTACTAAAATATCATAATTGCAAATTTGCAATGCAACTACTTGGGATGTGTTTGATTTACGCAACTCAATTATCTCTATTTTGACTTAAATCAGAATTTAAGCGAGGATACTAATTTCTAAAGTACATGCATGATGAACGTGGAAAATATTTTATGGGTGTAAAAATAATTAAAACTTGAGTTTCGTGGGATAATGGATTACCAAAATTTTGACCAAAAGACTTTAATTACCTTCAGAAATCTTATCTTATATACTTAAAAATTCAAATACAAAAATTTATTATGGATGCTTTAAGTTTTGTAACAAAAGCTTTGAGAAGTGTACAAATGCATGCGAGTTAATAGCATCATCGATGGTTAACTCTAGGTGAAATACGAAGAATACATGAAAAATTATGGGAGTTACAGGTATACAAACAATCGGCTCATTAAAACCACAAAACTATTAAAGATGTTGTAGTTACAAAACCAAGATACTTTGGCTTCCCAGGCATCCTAACTGATTTAAAGTCTTGCATAACTAAAAGCCAAAAAACATGTCTACCGAGGCTGCATCATCTAAAAAAGACATATCGGCCCAGGGTGCATCATAAAATCTGTTTGTGACCGGGACTATCTATCTTTTAGTTATTAACAGGTGAAAGTAATTAAGATATTAGCACATTACACATACGAATTAGTATTTTTATATAAAAATGTTCATTGCTGCATATATCGTTACTACTATGTTTTGCATCAGACGTCGAAGCACATATCTTTTATTTTTATTCTATGATACTTGAAATAGTAATTCGTAACTAGGCTATAACAAGCGTTTGATACAAAGTCTTATGGATTTCAGGGGCTATTGTATGTAGAGAACGATACATTATTGGGTTAATTGCATAAAAATGTATTATACTTGCCATTTTTTGTCATTGTATGTAGACAACTATTTTTTTTGCCATTGTGTCGCTCAACTTTTGACTTCGTGCTATTGTGTGTATTTTGCGACTATTTCTGCATGTAAAATGACCATATTACCCTTTAAATTTTAAAAAAAGTGAGGGTAAAATGGTCACAAAATACACACAATAGTACGAATTTAAAAGTTGAACGACACAATGGCAAAAAAAATAGTTGTCTACATATACCCGCCCCGCGACGGATAGTTTAAATCTTCCAATTAACCGAACCGAACCGCCCCGTGAACACCCCTACGCATTGGACATGTAGGTTTGTATTCTTATCGAATTACAAGACTTGACATACTTTTCATTTGGTCTAGCATTACTATTTTCTGTTCCGTCATCTGTGAGGGAAGTCGGTCTTCTGACGGGAAAGGTGCATACAACACATCTTCCAAACAAGAGTTTCATCATTTATATTTGTTTCAGTCTAAGCAGTCAAGGGGATCGTAAATTTTAAACTAGCATATATGTAACTTTAAGCGAATTCGTTTTTTGTGTTCCTAGGTCAAGGCACTGCAGGACATGGATTATTCCTATTTTGGAGAAGGTTTAACTCTTTTGGGTGATAGGTTAGTTAGCGACCTGTTTGTGAGTACTCGATGTCTGCAGTCAAAACAAGGCATTGATGCAATAGCCGGCTCCCATGCTGAGATTGATGCAGAAAACAACTAACCAACAACTCTTCCTAATGGAGAAAAATCTGTGCACACATATAGGTATGTGCATGCTTATTTATTTCTTTAAAAACTTTATAATTCAATTTTTATCCATTCAGTCCTAAATTTATTTGAGATCCCCTAAACATGAATTTGCCATTGCCTGTTTGTACTGCACACAACTATATATAGTTTTTTTTAGAAAATTTAGATTGTTAACCCATAATATCTTTTTCTTACAAATTCATTATGCCAGATCTTCATTTTTTAGTTACACTTATAAGCTCATGTGATATATGTTAGTTAACTATGTGATATAAATATGCTTCATAAGAGTAAATGAAATAGATTTTAGGATTGTGGTCTGTTAATGACAGCTAACCCAAACACTCCCTTACAAATCAAATGTGCTTTTTGGGTCCCTTTTTATGATTTATGTTTGTTTTTCATTCGAATACATGATTGGTACAATAATGTTCCACATGCAGAATTTGTTGAACATAAGGGTGCTCAGAATTGGATCACTGTAGACAAGGATAAATTTAGTTTTCCTTGAGGTGGTATGAAGTTCATTCAAGGGGCACGCCAGTATATGGATTAGATTTCACAGGTATATACGAGTTCTAGCAATGCCCATACCCCTTCATTGACTCAAATAACCATTTGACCAGAGGTTCAGTAATATCTATTGCAAAAAACAATGATTCCTAGCCCAAATCAACCCACTCATAAAGACATAGGTCATAACTCCCCTTATTTTCAAGAGAATTTAATTTACTGAGACCAGATGAATAATCCTCTTTTTTAACATATATGTGTACTGACATGGGCAGAAGAGTAAATTTACCAGTTGATATTGCTGTGCAGATGCAAGCTTCAATTCAGGAGTCAGGCCTTCAAGAGAAGTCAAGATGATGGTCACAATGCTTGCCTAATAAGCATTTGTTGTTGTAACTCTATGTAACTTGGCTAATGCATTGGAAAGCCGAAGATTGGCTTTGCAATAGGTATAGTTTCCTTAAAAAATCACTTTTACAGGTGGGGCAGGTAGGTTGGTGATGGGTCAAAATGGTTACTTTTGATACGGGTCAAGACGAGTTGGATTTGCTCAACCTAAAACATTTTGTGTATAAATAGTTGGTGTCTTAAATACTACAACAATATGTGTTCATTAAAAGCACACCTTGAGTTACTTTCGACCAGTTCTAACCAATTAGCCATATTGTTGTCTCTTTAGCTTAACTTTTTTAAAGTGTCACTTTTAGCATTAAAATTTAAAAACACTAGGTTGTAAGATTACAAGGACTACATTTGTATTGTATTTGTTACCTATAATATGATAACAAATATATATTTTAAGTTAGATAAATGCTTTAGTAAAAGATATGATTCCCGTTGATTGGAGAAGGAGGTTGCCCGGTGCAACGCAAGGGTATAAACGCCTCATGATGTGACAAAAGGGAGATATAAGTGCATTTATTTCAGTTGTTGTTTAAATTGGTACCAAATTTACAGGATTCAAGCTCCTTTATTTCAGATGAAAATTGGTTGACTAAATGATACAAAGTTATCTAAAATCAATCAAACATTTACAAACTTGCATGGTGTTTAATATGTTGTAATCAAAGAAGGAATGGAAAAGAGTATTACGATGGAATACAAAATTATTATTTGTTTACATTTGTAGAATGTAATGATTCATTACAAGGAATGACCTATTACACCAAAACCATTCTTTATGGGTCCCCTACTTTTTTTCATTACGTCTTGTAATAGAATCAAAATTACATAAAACTCCATCATTAACTAACCCCATTAAATAAACTACCTATCATCAATAGGTATTTTAGTCTTTTTATTGTCGATTTCATTACGTCTTATCATACAAACCAAACATGATTACTAACGGTAATGAATCATTTCATTACACTATTTATTCCATTGCGTAGTTTATTCTATTCATTTGATATTTCATTATGTCCTACAAAACGAACCCTACACTATTTATTCCATTACTTGGTTTATTCAATTCATTTGACATTTCATTATGTCCTACCAAACGAACCCTTATAGTAATATGTGTGTTTATCGCGTTTTTAAACTAATAACGTTAAAGGATCATTATCTTATATTATTCAGTTTTAATGTATTGTTGTGTTTTGAGGCTTTTTCAATATATTTTTGTTATCTAAAAGCTTCTATAAAAATTTGGTGATTTTCTTGTAAAGAGTTTTAGCCGTGGTAAATATATTACTCTAAAAATAGTTAAGTACAAAGGATATGTTGAATCTCATATCTCAACCCGTTACATAGTCAAACTACATCACAAATGAAACAAGCAAAAGACAATATTTGACTTAAGACAAACAAGTAAGCTAAACAAAACATAACTATCTTCTAAGTTGACTGCAAGTACGAATGTCATAACTAAGGAGGAACTCCTCCATTTCCAAGTTATGTTGCTCGAAGACTTCACAATGAATTTTCTATTTATTAACGTTCAAAGGGTAGGTGGAAAGGAAAAAAAATAATGGATGAAAACAATTTACTATTCTAATCAAGTGAACTTTTTATCTCTTCAAGAGAATAACCCATTTGATGTTTTCATGGTGAAACCTATTTGGGGTAACATGCTTTTTTATTTTGCTACTAGCTTGGCGCGTGGTAGATCAGGTGGCATTGATGTGTGGTTGTTGTAACACAAAAGTTTTACAACTCCCTAGGCAGTGTACCTAACCGTTGTAGTGTAGTATAAGCAAGACTCAGGGGTTGTTATCGTTCTCTAGGGGAATAGCATGTGAAGGTTCGAATAAAACGTAACTAAGGTCTAGGGGTTGAAAGAATATTACTTTTGTATTTTTTTTATATTTTATAAAAGCAGGTAACATCTCTGTTTTAAAGGGGTTTTCGGTTTTAAAATAATTAAACTAAATTAAATCTAAACTAAATGTGGAAACTCGTATAGGTAAACAAACGTGTTTACTTAATCATACACTACTCCTTGAATTGCTCCTCTGAATTCTATTACCCGTCACCCTTGTGATGTAGTGTGTAAGTATTTCCTAATTCATAAACGAATTACACAAACGAGCCATCTATGTAATATTCCGTTAAGGCAACGCATAAGTAAGGTAGTATGAAGACTATTACAAGGCCCATAAGAGTACATTACATGCATTAAAACACTTAAAAGGTGATCAACCATATTAGGGCAAGGTAGTATGAAGACTGTTGTGATGGTATCCTTTCTATACAATCACGTTTCCCTAGACGTCTTCGCAAGCAATTAAGAAGCTAGTTTTCTAGAGCCTAATGCGCACACTCATCAACAAGAAGCAATATTAAAAGGAGTTACAAATCAAGTTTCATGCAATCATAAGCAAACACTAATTACTTTAGCCTAGCATGTTATAAGAAAGCGAAGAACTACAATTAATCAAACAACAAGACATATTGAAAGATTAAAGGGATAGAAGATCTCCACTTGATTAAAACATGGAGTTTAAGGTTGATACAAAAAGGTTTAAGAACCCTAAATTCGACCTAAAACCTGATAATATTCGTACCCTAAGTATGACTTTCGGATTCTACTAGTTCCACACTTTAAAACCCTAAATTTGAGTTTGTATATATAGAAAAACAATCGCGACAGTATCGCTTTATAATTGTGACATCGTCGCCATGCCGAATCTTCTAGGGTTTCATTAAGTCAGTTAAGTCTTGACGCCGTCACCAGAATCCTAACACCGTCGCTAGAAATCGCGACACCATCTCCAGCCGTCACTGTATGGCTTTTCTTCATCGACTTTGGTGTAGAGTTATAATCTCGTCCGTTTCTTCCCAAAATTAGCCCAAGTCACATATATTTCCTCCAAATGCCATCTAAGTGCTAAAAATACAAAGAAACGCTTAAATGCGTATTTTGAGCATATTTGCATGATTTAGGAGGTTAAATGACATCGAAAAAGTGTATAAAATGACACCTTATCAAATACCCTTACACTTGGGATTTGATTGTCCTAAAGCAATTAAGCTTTTCTACCTAGTACATAGCAATATCAGGGGCATTTAACTTACTCTTTAAAGGTGATTAATGACACAATCAATCAGACCTCGTAATTAAAAGAACAAAAATTATTTACTAGCACCTCACAATAAGTGTTTGGATTATCTCTTTTTCTCGGGTGTATAATGGATTATATCAATATGGGAAACGAAAAATTAACACTCATTACCTGTCATAGTATATAGATTACCATAGGCTTGACAAAGGATCAAACCTCTACCACATTGGCGTAAGAACCTAGGAATTACTATCAAAGAGGTCTTTAAAGGGTTGTGATGTTTAGGTGTAAGTTAAATGGAAACAAAAACGGATGGGATATATTCAGGTGGATTTGGGGTGGTGGTGAGTTAATTAAATACAAGAATACACGTAAAGGTGTTGCTAGGCCAAGACTCGACCATACTAGGACTAAGATATACAAACTCTTTCTTTTCTTTTCTTGACACTATCTTGGACATAAACATAAATGTAAGCAAGATGGCATCCCGTACATATATTTTTTCCTCTTTTCTATATATATATATTTTTTATTTTTTTCTTTCTTTTTTTCCACGCACCAAGAAAATACTCACTAAGCTGTCTTAAAAGGTTGTCTGCATAGGTTTAGGGAAAACGGATGCCGGTTAGGGGGGAAATATGAGCATTCTCCTGGTGGCAAGTTCAATATATTCACAAGAAAAACCATGTAACAGTCGTTGCTCATCAAAGACTCCGACCACAAACGACAACGATATACAAACTCTACATCAACTCTCCCTTTATCTTTCATGACCAGTCTAGAACCTGAAATCATAACCATAGCCAAAATGGCAGCCCAAGCAATTATCATATTTGTTTCAATATTTTTTTGATTTTCTTTTTCTTTTTCTCTCTTTTTTTCACTTCTTTTTTTTGGTACACTTTTTCCCTGCCATCTACTGAAACATAAATAATACATGACTTAGGGTTTATAAACACACCCCTACACTTGAGTTTTTGATACTTAATACATAAACTAACTAATGATCCGAATTAGAAAGATCAACAAACATGGAGTACAATAAGCTCGTATGGGGGTAATAATTTGACTTCTTCCCCATTTCTCCATAAAATAAAAAACTACCATGGAATCCAAATCGTCTCAAAACAGTATACACTATTAATGACTCGACTTAGCCACCCCCATTTACACCAGCAAATAATAAAATAGGGGTGTTAACAAATGTGATAACAAAATGATTTACTAAAAATAGTACATACAAGGAAGGAAAAACGATTAGGAAAAATTTTTTTGTGGGTGTAAACAATGCTCATCATTAATAATTCGAAATCCACCAAAAAATTACAAGAACAACGAAAAGGATAGTCGCGAGGGTGTACTAAGGAGTTTGGTGGTTATATGAACGGTGACCATCATAAATGTATAACAATTACAGCTAAAAAATAAGGATAATAACCTAATCCTCTTAACACTTAGCAAAATCCTAATCACAAGAATGCGACTCACTACAGGTCTTGGGATACATCACTAAAACAAGTTCTAGAATTTAATATACTACCGGTAAAATCTCATAATTCTAACAGATACCAATGCTCCTATAAAAAGCGACAAAACCACACATGCTCGATCAAATCCATGAACGAGACACATGTGATTGCTCATTCCTTAACCCCGAGCAAGCTAAAGGTTAAAATCATCTAAAAGCATCAAAGATGGATGCTTTAATTCCTAAAGATCTAGGGGTGAACCTCACATTTTTGGGGTGGAATTTTTTTGAGTGGTAAGGTTTTTGTGCTAGTCATATAATTCATAACCAATGAGACGCTATTAATACTAAGTTTTCATCGGTATGTGCCATAAAAAAATTTAAATTTGGGTCAATATTACCATCTACGCTACGTTTCAGTATATTACTCATTTTTTTAAAGACAAAGCAAATGCAATTAAAAGAATAGTTTCTAAGGCTTTATTTCCCCCTACACTTATTTTGAATATTGCCCCCAATGTTATACAAGTACCCGAAAAACAAATAAAAGAAAAATAAAAAAAGCAAAAGAAAGTAGTACTCCCCTAGTTTTGCTCAATATTAGAGAAGAAACAAGATAAACTGGCTAAATTTTCATCCAATAATCGTCCACGTGAAAATCCTAAGAACTTCCGGGCTTCTCTTTATCAAATATAACTTGCAAATCAAAGACAAGAAACAACTACACCACGCGTAAAGTTCTACGGGAGAATAATATACAACCTTCGTTTATAAGGTTTAGACACTACGAAAGCAATAAAGATAGATATTGAATGTACTAATGTAATTGTGGTTTTCTGCAAGGATTAGGAAAACTAAAATTCTAGAAATTATACAAAATTAATTTTTCAAAAATTCAAGAAAATACGAAATTTACTGTAGCTGGGTTGGCGACGCCTCAGGAAGAATTCCTGATGCCGTCTCCATGAACTGTAAATAAAAAAAATTCTTCGTTTCTTGGAAAAAATTCTGCACAAATATCCTATTAGTTATATCCTGGAAACTTTTACTGTATAAACCACAAAAAAATTAGCACAATCATATGACTCAAAACAAACACACAAGACACAAGACACACAAGACGCGAATTAATCTAAACTATTCATTTTACATGTTTGAAATGGTTCTTAGAAACCAGATATTTTCCCCTACACTTATTTGGTGCAAAATACCTTCGATTGCAATTAAGACGAAGTTAAAGACAAAACAAATCACATATAATTCAAATATATAGAAACAAACAATAAAAAATAAAACACACGACACACCTAAAATGCAAGAAATAAAAGATTGGGTTGCCTCCTAATAAGCGTTTTTGTTTATTAGAGAGTCTTGTAGCTATACTCGGAGTCACGCGCCTAAGAATTATGAAAATGATCCAAGTCGATTATCTTGTTTGGATTCTCTTTCTCAGACAATTTCCTAGTGGTGGGAATTGATTGAAAGGTCTTATTAATTTTTTCTCCATCGAGGTTAATCAATTCAATCCTAATATGCCATGCTCCATCTCCTTCTTTTGGTGGCCTATTCCAATCTATTCTCTTTTCTATCAATTCTTCTAACTCCCACATATTTCCTTTAAGATTTATAGGTATAGCTCCTAAGAATTCTACTGTCTTTCTAAACACTAAGACATCCTTAAAGGGGTTAAGTTTGGCATCTCTAGCAATTTCCCATTCTCCGGGAAAATGGTAATCCATGAAGTCCTTCGTAACATAATAAAGGGGTCGGGAACCAATACCATCCGTACTAGGTCATGGTTTATAAGACTCTCGTTTTCCTAGGGTAGTCCAATAATGAACATCTTCATTACCTAGATCGAGTTCTTTTACTCTAAATATTGACCTAGTAATTCCTTCTTCTACCGCTATCTTGGCTTTCTTAGAGTCTATCACGGCACTAGCGGTTGCTAAAAATCCTCTTACTACAAGTAAAGGGGTCGCAAGGTCTTTCTCCATATCTATAACATAGAAGTCTTCTAAAAGTTTTAACTTCCCTATGTGAACTTCTACATTTTTGACAATTCCTACGAGATAAGACTTAGTTCCATCTGCTAACCCAAAAACACGATCGGTCTCTTATAATAATCCAATTTTAAGCTTTTTGAAGAGATATAATGGGATTAAATTCACACAAGATCCTAAATCGGCTAAGGTATCAAAAGGCTTGGAGTCTCTTAGTCTACAAGGCAAGGTGAATAATTCGAGATCCTTTATTTTCTTTGGCATTTCGTCTTGAATGAACGCGGACCCATTTTTTCCTAACTCTAAAATCTCTACATATTTATCAAGATTTGCATTGTATATTGGAGCATGAGCTAGAACTTCAAGAACCGGTAAGTTAAGATGCAAATCCTTAAATTCATCTTCAAAAGTTTGTCCAGGTTCTTTTGGGTTTGGTGTTCCAATTTCGTTGACTGTTAGTGTTTTAACTCGTGGTTAGTCTTTTTGAGAATTATTTGTTTGTTTGGAACTCGATTTAATAGCATTGATCGAATTGAGGGGTCGAGATGAGCTGTGAGGGTCTTCTATTGGGTAAGAACGAGTATACAAAACCGAAGAGGTGGGGTTAACATTCAATTTTGGGTTCTTAACCGGATCACTTGCGAGTGCTCCCGTCATTCGATCATTGATGGCCTTCAAGAATGTGTTAATTTTATTGGTCATCTCGCTTTGTTGTTGTTTGAAATCGGCTTTAAACTTAGATAACCTAGCATCTTGAGATGCCATAAAATTAGACACCAATCCTTCGAGATTTGATTGATTATTAAAATTTTGAGGATTGTTGTTGAAGGGGCGATTCAGGAATGAACCATTATGTTGAAAACGATTACTTGGGTTTGAAAAAGTGTTTTAAGAATTTTGAGGTTGCCTCCACCTAAGGTTTGGGTGAATTTTCCATGATGGATTATAGGTGTCACAAAAAATTATTTTGCTCGGGTTTGAAAATGAACCACTTGCCTCCCGCTTCATCGATACGCGATGATGCATAATCAACAAAGCTTGCTCGGGATCTTTCATGCAATATTGGGTGTCGTGAGGACCACTACAAATCTCACATAAAAAAGTGATTTTGTTCACTTAAACGGGTGGGTTAGGAGTAAGATGAGTGTTGGACTTGATTTTCAAGCTCAATGAGATGATGGTCGGATATACGCGAGACATGTTGAGGTAAAGAGATTTCCTTGACCGGTTTAGCGAAGTCTCTTGGGTCATTCCAACTTTCGTTGTCAAAGAGGGTGAGGTCCTCTATAAGTGCCCAAGATTCCTTGGCGTTTTTGTCATGTAGCTTACCACTGACCGATTGATTGATGGTTCGCCTCGTGGCAGGATTGAGATGGTCATAAAAGATTTGGACTTGGAGCCAAAGATCGATACCATGATGAGGGACTTTTTGAAGTAAGTCCTTGAAACGAGTCCATGCTTCAGAGAGAGATTCACCTTGATGTTGTTGGAATGTCAAGATGTCATTACGGAGTTTAGCAGTTCTTCCTAGTGGAAAGAATTAAGCAAGGAAACAGGTAGTGAGATCCTCCCAAGTGAAGATGGATCCCGCGGGAAGACCTTCAAGCCAATTGCTAGGTTGATCGCGAAGAGAAAATTTAAATAAATGCAGGCACGTTTTTCCCTATTTTCAACATTAAGGTCAAGATAGTCTATAATTTTAAGAAAGTTCTTAAGGTGTTGATTTGGATCCTCGGACCGAAGTCCGTGGAATGAGCATCCGTTTTGCACCACTGATGTGTCGGACATAGAGCCCCACATTAATTCCCATCGGGGAGCTCAATGGTGTTTTGATATCCCTCATGGCTAGGTCGAGAATAGGGATGAGCATTTTGACCCGAATCCCGAAACCAAACCGGAACCGTACCGGTACCGTACCGATTCCCGGTATACGGTACGGTACCGGGACTACGAAATAAGGTGGAAAAAAAATCGGGACCACTAATTCGGTACGGGACCGGTACCAAATCTGGAAATTCGAAAAAAAGAAATTGTCAAACCCGTTATCTCGTACCATGGTAACCGGTACCAGTATTCGAATCCCGTTCGGTACGGTACCTGTACCACTAAGTTATGCTCGGGAAAAAATTGGTACCACTAATTCGGTACGGGATCAGTACGGGACCGTACCGTGCTCATCCCTAGTCGAGAATAATCCCCTAAGGTACGAGGTAGATTTTTGTCTCCTATAGTAGTTAATGAAAAAGAAGGTTTTACAAAACAAAGGGAACAAAAAAGATAGACTACGAGAAAGCTAATGAAAATAACATAAAAATCTCATTTGATAGGAATCTAGTAGACCTAAGCTAGATAGAATCTGAAACCTAGACTATTCCCCGGCGGCGGCGCTAAAAACTTGATGTACGTGGATTGTAACACAAAAGTTTTACAATCCCCTAGGCAGTGTACCTAATCGTTGTAGTGTAGTATAGGCAAGACTCGGGGTTGTTATCTTCTCTAGGGGTATATTTTGGGTAGGCTCGAATCGAATGCCACTAAGGTCTAAGTGTTGAGCGAATATTATTTTTGTATTTTTTATGTTTTTTATAAAGCAAGTAAAATCTCGGGCTTTGAGGGGAGGTTTGTTTTAAACTAACTAAAATACTAATCTAATTCTAATCTAATCTAACTATGTGGAAACTCGTATAGGTAAACAAACATGCTCACTTAATCATGCACTACTCCTTAGTTTGCTCTACCTAATCATATTACACGTCACCCTTGCGATGTAATGTGTAAGTATTTCCTAATTCACAAGCGAATTACACGAACCCACTTTCTATGCAATATTACGTTAAGACAACGCATAAGTAAGGTAGTATGAAGACTATTACAGGGCTCCTAAGAGTATATTACACGCGTTCAAACACTTAAAAGGTGATCAACCATATTAGGGAAAGGTAGTTGATGCAGTTATCGTAAGACTTCACAAGAAGTTTTACAACTCACTAGGCAATGCACCTAATCATTGCAGTGTAGTATAGGCAAGACTCAGGGGTTGTTATCGTTCTCTAGGGGAATAGCACTATGAAGGCCGGATTAAATGTTCACTAAGGTCTAGGGATTGAAGGAAGATTTTTTTTGTATTTTTATATTTTATGAAAGCAAGTAAATCTTGGGTTTGAAGGTTGGTTTATTTTAAACTAATTAACTACCAATTCTAAATCTAATCTAATGGCGTGGAGGACAATTATACAACAAAGCGTATTTACCTAGGATGCACTACTCTTTTCTAGCTATCCAATTCTACCTATTGCCATTGTCAACTTGCATGTAATGTGTTAAGTATTTCCTAGTTCATGAACGAATTGCACGAACCCGCCGTCTATGTAATATTAGGTGCAATTTTTGTTTTTTTTAGTACGAATAAACGACGGTGGCTAGGGTTTGACCGGTGGCATAGAGGCGGCGGCTCAAGGAAGCCGACAAGGTCTGAATATCAGACCGAGAGCTCTGATACCATGTTAGAATTATAGATTATAGAAATCTCTGTAGGTTAAGCTTTATTAATCGTCAAATACTAATAGGGTACATGTGATAAAACCTTAACGGACCAACCTCACAACCAGGCTTGGGCCAAGGACCTAATATTGTCTAATAGTTATCACTACGATTGTTAGGTGATAGTTTATGTGGTGTATATGATACGACATACACACATAAACATATTAATGACGTAAACCAACGTTATCGAGCACATCATTAGAGGTTCATGAACATAATCTTTTGTCCGTGTTCATTCATTCAACTAAACGGACGTTTTATATCATTCATGTGGAAACCGTAGAGGGGGGTGAATACGTTTCCAATTAAAAACTTTAAATCTTTTGTATCAAATACCAGATCAATGGTGTCACAATATGAAGAGTATTATTACTACTTCTACAATAACTATACATATGGTAATAAAGCATATCCAATGACATAACCATAAACACAATATTCATGACACAAATATAGTCACAACAATATACACTACTAGTCACACAATCATCTATATCATGCATATATAAAGCGGTAAATGCAAATATAAGCGTAAAGAGATAAGTAAAAGGAAATGCAAACCGAACACGATGATTTATAGTGGTTCGGTCACAAAGCTCCTCTTCGCCCTACTCCATTCTCCGAGTACCCAACTCGAGAGTTACTTCACTAGTCAACAAGCTCCTTTCTCGGCGGAGAAAATCATACAAGTTGCTTACATTATTTTTCAACACTAAGCTAGATGTTGAGTTCTTCTTCGGGTACAACCAAACCCGTTATGTTTTATGGCCCAACATAACAAACCTTGTGTTTTATGGCCTAAACACATAAACCGCGTCGCTTATATTATTTTCCTACACTAAGCTAGATGTCGAGTCCTAATCTTAGCTAGAACCAATCTACCACTTCACTAATGTATTTTAAGGCCCAAAATACTAACCAACCCATAATCAACCCTTCCGAATATACACACCTTTCGGATCTACACACTACTAAAGATTGTAAGACATGGACTCGATCTATATGTAACATATGTTATAAATGAACTAACTAGACTACATAACTTCGTATCTTGACGATGACGAAAGTTCTTTTCTTGCACTTGAAGGAAGAAAGAAAGGATAGAAGATTAGATCACGTTTAAACAAGATTAAACAAGTTAAATGATCAAAGGTTTAGAGAGAGATTTAGTGAGATCTAAAGAGAGAAAGAACTGAAAGAAATTCGTGCAAAAGGGTTCAGTTTTTCTGCCAGAAATAGTGCAGTATTTATAGACAGGATTTCCAACGGCTAGCTGGTGGCGGTCTCGGTGGTCCCATATATATCTGGGGGCCGCCAGGCCTATAAGGGGGCCGCCACTAGAGTAAGCTCCTGTTTTTGTTTATTTAAATAAAACATTTTTCTTATAATTCAAAAATAATTTGTCTAATTAAGTTTTTTTAAAATTTATTTTGTTACATTTATAAAAATGTAAAGTTTAAGACAAAAACTTATTTCTTTTATCATCCTACAAGTTTAATGTTGTTTGTACATACCTTATGTGATTTACGTCGAGTGTAAACCATGTCCGTCTTGATGCATACTTGAGACGACTAGAGATGTAGATGCATGTATGCATTGATGATTTGTGATTACAAGTAACTTGCGTACTTTACGTTACGTATTACAAGTCACATGTTTGTCATCACCAAAACATTAAAAGATCGTATAGATTAAATATCGTAATATTTGCACTAACAATCTCCCCCTTTTTGATGATGACAAACTATGTAACTATAACACATAGTAAAGTTTAAAAGTTACTCGTTTACACTCCCTTCTCCCCCTTTTATCAAATCAAAAAGGTATAATGTGGATTATGGTTGAAGCATATAGGTTGGAGGTTTTAGAAGAAGATATTGAGAAGAGGGTAGGTGCTTTGAGTATATAGATTTGAGGTATGAGGAAAAGATATGAGAAATAAAGGTGAAGGTGATTGTGTGTTCCTTGGATAGTTTAGAAAAGGTCATGAGATATGAGAAGTAGACAAGAGAAGAAGGTAGGTACTTTAAGTGTTTAGGATGAAGGAATGAGGAAAATATAGATGATCCAAGTATATTGGTTGGTGGAATAAGAGGGCAGCATGAGAAATAAGGTTGAGGTGGTTTTATGTTTCTTGGATAATTTAGACGAGTTTATGACAAATGAGAAGAAGGCTTGAAAAGAAGGTAAGTACTTCAAGTATATAAGTTGAAAGTATGAGAAGAGGACCTTAAGATTAAGGGTGATTTCGAAGTAGAGGGGGTGAAGTATTTAGAGTATGAATAAGCCCTTCATCGTATTTTACAATCTCCAATCATATCTTCCTATAAAGGTGAGCTTGCATCATCCCAGTGAAGTCTTCTATCATCACAGTTTAACCAACTCCATGCTATTTACCCACATATCTTCTAGCTCCCCCTTGCTCATTTCATCCCCATGATAATGACAAACCTTGCAAAAGTGACTCTAGCGGATTCATGGATCAAATAAATTACCATCGAAACTCAAGACGTTCAATGAATGCAATTTAAATGAGTAAGAAACTTGTAAGTGCTCCCCCTAGGTGTAAGCTCCCCCTTGTTTGGGGCACCAAGAAATCAAGATATAGATGTGTGCTACAAAACAAAGTTAGTAGACAAGTGCACATATATATATAGCAAGATATTAGCGGGAAACTAGACATGCACTTTAGGTGTTGTTATTCTCAAGTATGACGCTATAAAGAGATTTAGGACCTAGACACATGCAATCAACAATCTAAATAATGAAATAAAAATAATCGAGGCGTATGTTTAAAGACTAAGATTCGACCGACTTTTAATAAACGAGAGGGGGATTCGTTTATTGGGTGACACACAAATACTATGAGGATTACTTTTTAAAGGGAGACGAATGACACTTAATATCTTGGCGAGATATACCAAAATATATACTTTAAAATTATAAAAAGA
The DNA here is from genome assembly GCA_026074375.1 of Tanacetum coccineum. Classification (NCBI taxonomy): domain Eukaryota; kingdom Viridiplantae; phylum Streptophyta; class Magnoliopsida; order Asterales; family Asteraceae; genus Tanacetum; species Tanacetum coccineum. The sequence goes on along the minus strand of BQNB010006766.1, from coordinate 60,053 downwards.
AAGATAAGACGAGGATGGAGACGATGTGCTCTTGGATGAGAATAAAAATGATTTTATAGAGCTAAAAAGTAGGGAAAGATGAGTGAGACTAAAGAAGGAATGTGTTGACAAGAGGTTGTCAGAAATGATTGATATATCATTTGCACTAACAATTAATGTGCAAGTGATCCTATCGAGACAAAGGTGGATGATTGGGAATTCAAAAGTTTGTTTGGTGTTTTGTTGGTTGAGAGTGTTGAGGAACAAAGGTGGGTATGTGAAATGAGGTGGTGGTTCTTCAAGGTGGAAGAATAATGAGAGACTCAACAATGTGGCGACTCACTAACACTTGAAGATTGAATATCTTCTTTATGTTCTTCACTTTCTAGAAAGTGGAAAGTTTAGCGAAGGAGTGACATTTGCATTTCGCAAAATACTTAAATATTTCGGATGAAATAATTAAGTTAGGAGAGATATATGAGGAATTTTAATAGTAACAAGACTATTAAAAGAGAAGAAACGTTTAGACGTAAGAGGAAACGTTAGAAGTGAAAAGGAACGTTTAGAAGGGACAAGAAACGTCGAAAGAAAAAAGACAATTAGAAGGAGACGACTATTGAGAAAGAGAGGAACCGTTTAGAAGTGAAAAGACCATTGGAGGTGAGAAAAAATGGGAGATTTGTGAATATGACGATTGTGACGATTGTGTTTGAGAATGAGACGCATTTCATTATGAAATTCACTTGACTATTAATAACATAAAAATTGATGATTATGAGTGTTAGAATATGAGGATGGCCCATTGATTTATAGAAGGACGTGTTGGGTTAAAAAAATTGAATTGTATTACAAGCTGTTGTCGGCGGTCCCATATATATTTGGGGGCCGCTAAAATAGGTTTGTGGGCCGCCAAACCACCAACAGAAGAGGAGTTAAGGACTTGACGAATTTTGTGAGAGGAGTGACATTTTAATTTGCATTTCACCAATTAATAATGCTTAAAATACTTTGGACAAAGTAATTAAGTTGTCACGACACTGAATGGAAAAGACCTTGAATCGAAAACTTGAGAGAAAAAAAGAGAAACGGATTTTATGGAATGTGTTCCATCATTTTTAAACATTGACAAAGATAATTTAACGATTCATGCTTGAAGAGTAAAGAAAGAATGTCGGCGATGTTATCTTCAGACGCAACCTTTTCAATAGATATGTTTCCTTAAGGACATTGTCTCGAAGGAAATGGTGACGTATCTTCGGTGTGTTTCGTACGCGAAAATAATAATAATAATAATAATAATAATAATAATAATAATAATAAATAAAAAACAAATGAAGATGGAGGCGACGAGCTTGACAATGTCAAGACGGATGATGGTTAACGTACGATAAACTACACTCACAAAGTTATGTAGCTCTTCTCGAGCATTGCGAATGTTCATAGAACAATTACACGACGAGGTATAGGGTTGTCTTAAAGGTGGTAGCGGAGATAGTGGAGGAAAGAGATTATCCATCTCTATGGTTGTAGAGGCGTGGTTGAGTGAGAAGGAACAGGTGTGATCGAAAGACAAAGAGTGTTTTCGTCGAAGAGATAGAATGTTTTCGTCGAAGAGAAAGAATGTTTCGTCGAAGAGAAAGAATGCTTTCATCGAAGAGAAAGGATGTTTTCGTCGAAGAGAAAAGGAGAGCGTTTTAACTTATGTTGTTAAAAGGCTTGAATAGGGATTTTCGGATATGACCTTTAACGTTTGCGATCGCAAGTTAAAGATACTTGAATATTTCGGATGAAATATTTAAGTTGTCAAACCTACTTGGAGGAGCGTTAGATTTGTATCTAACCTTTTCTTGACGAAAGAGTGGATGATTTGGAAGAAAGCAAGATGATGATCAAAGGAGTGTGTGAGTGAAGACTCTAAGAGATTTAATACCATTTTGCGACTCTTTTGACTTTTTAGATTTGTGACACGGACGCGAAGAAAAATATTCTAGTGTGAGAAAATATATACCGAGATGCATAAGATATATAGATATAAGCATGCAAGTTTATCTAAGCATGCATCAACACAATAATCAACAAGATTAATGTGTAAGACTATATGACATTTAAATATTAATTGTCATACATTAAACTAACATAGTATAGGTGCACAATTAACACGTAAGTCATGTAAAATGACACATACAAAACGTGATAATTTTAAATGCAATCATCATGTAAAACATGTTAGTATTTAGCACTTAGGAGCATGTGTTATATAGATAAACTATGAGATATTTTATCTAAATTTCTAGATAAAGGCAAACGCTTTTACAAAAGACATGCATTCAATAGCTAAGCAAATAAACGTTGAGCATTGAGATAAACATGAAAGCATATAATTGCATTACATGGGAGCACGTTATTATCTTGAAACTCCAAAGCATATATGTGAGATGCAAGTAGTCTAGATTAACTAAGGAGAAACCTAATTTCTACTTGCTTAGTGTGCACTCCTAATGAGATACAAAGTACATCAATGTAGACTATCATTAGGCATTTTTAGGAGGAGACATTTAGTCAAATTAAAGAATGAATATGAGACTATCACTAGAGGTGCTCAATTCAGGCTAAATACGACAATTTTTACGGGTTATACCACGAACCCAACTTTACTCTTGGAAGCAATTCAACCGTCAGGTCAAATTGAATTTCTAGTGCAATAGATTCTCTAGTAGTCATTCTTATGTTAGACAAAATAGAATTCCTATATTTGCCTAATGAAGTGTAGCAAAGATAAAACTTGTATTGTCTTATCACTCAGGGCCTAATATGACTCAACTAACATGCTTTAATTCGGGTTCACATAATCCTAATCAAGATGTGTGGAATTCTATGGTTGAATGAGAAAGAAAGCAAGTTGTTGTAATTTTAAGAGATAATGAATCATCTAGAACCCAGGAGTATGCTTAAAGGTGACAATGCGTAATGTACAATGTTAAGGGTGTTCAAAGAATGCACATTTGCATGTATTTTAAGGAAGAGATTCAATTAAGGTTACTTACCTCAATGGATCTTGTGAATGTTTCTTTGTAGAAATAATGATGATTTCTTAAAGGTTAGTTACATGTATGTTCGACTTTTAAGTAAGAGATTCACAAGAAGAAGATGTTTTAAATCTAATGTCATAGGGCGGATTTACCTAAACCAATTTTTTTTTTTAGATTTTTGGTTTTATATTTTAATTATACTAATAAAAGAAAATGAAAATTATTTTTGTATTTTTTATATGAAAATAAACAAAATAACTTCTTTTGGAAGGATCTTCAAACAAAAATTTTCAAACGACTTCAACAATCGTAGACAATCCTCCCCGGCAGCGGCGCCAAAAACTTGATCACTTCTGACTACACTCTTTAATATATAGTAAATATATATAAAATATACTTATAAATATATAAAAAGAAGGGTAGGAATCAAAAGATCTCAGTTATAGTAATCCGGAAGTATGATTCCCGGGTCGTTATCCCCGATAAGGAAAGCAATTGAAAGTCAAGAGTCGTTTTGAGAATCGATGTTTGAATGGGATAAGATTGATATTGTTTTTCTAAAACTACAAGAAAAATAAGGCAAAAACTTAAAAATACTTAAGGAAAAACAAATTTTAGCTAAAAACGTAAAACGAAAACCCTAAAGTGTGACTAAAAACCCTAAATTTCCAAAAATAAACTTAAAATGAATTTTTCACTTTTAATAGACTTTAATTAACTAAAAAGTAAGATTAAAGAAAACTATAATGAAAACGGAGTTGATTTGAGCTTAAAAACACGAAAAACGTGAACGGGAATGAATCTCGTTCTTTAAAAAAAATTAAATTTTGCAATTTAAACCCTACGGAAGCAAAACTAATTTTCCTAGAATCTATATGATAAAAGAAAATTTTCTAAAAAAGATTTTTATTTTTTTGACTTTTTTATAATTTTTTATGAATTAAAAACGATTTTAAAGAAAATTAAATATAAAAAATACTAAACGTTTTATAAAAATTCTAAAAAAATTATGAAAAATAGCTTGAACAATAAGGAATCTAAAAAAATAAGATTGAAAACACAGCTTATCGAATAAGCTGTGTAATAAGCAAAAACAACTTATTATACTTAAAGAGCTAAAACGTATATAAGGAATAGATTTTGCAAAGGAATACCGGATGAGCTATTGTAGCACAATGGTTGGGAGTGTGGGGGATGAAACGCTTGGTGAGGGTGGTAGAGGTCCCGGGTTCAACCCTTGCTCACCCGGGGCTTCCCACTATCCCAAGTGTTTTTATTTTCGCCATTTTTTATAACTTTTTAGAAAACTTGAAAATAAGCACTTTTTACAAAGCAACCTTTTTTATAAACCTCAAATAAGCACAGAAATAAGCTAAGTAAGACAAAAATAAGCTAAAATGCTCTAAGTCCTAAAAAACTAACTGTTTGTATTTTTTAGGGAGAATAAGCAAATAAAAATGACAAATAAGCTAAAACAGACAATAAGCTATGTCTAAAAGCACATAAGAACAAAAATAAGCACAAATGTTAAGCAAGATAGACTGAAAAGCTAAAAAGGCTTAAATTCACTTAAAATTTACACTAGAAAGCAAATAAGCTCAAATAAGCAAATGGCAAAACCAAATAAGCTAAAATAGGCTTATACTAACCTAATAAGCTAAGCTAAACCTAAATAAGCAATAACAATAAGCAGATAAGCTAAAATAAAGAAATAAGCACTTATGGTGTAACTGTTAACCCAAACAGCCCTATAAGACACCTTTGAGCTTATTTTTCAATAAGCTAAAGGATCCTTATGGACTTTTGGCTTAATACCCTAAAAAGTATACCTAGAATACTACTTAAAACAACTTTCAAAAAGCATTTTGAAAATCAAATAAGCAGAGAAAAAGCCTGATTAAAAAGCTACTTATTCTACCTTAACTATGTTTTTTATTTTTAAACAAAGATATAATAAGCTAAATCCTAACCTTATTAAGTTATGAAATAACTAAATATTAATCTAATAAGCTAATTTGAACATAAATTAAGCAAAAACTAAGGGATATAAGCTAGAAATCTAGAATAAGCACTGATTAGCTTAAAATTTTTCTTTTAATTATATAGCTCAAATTTCTATAAGCAAATGAAACCTTGAAGCAAAGTGGCTCATACCACCTTAAACTTAGACCTAAGGGCTACTAGAAAAAGCTTTTAAAAACTATTTTTAAAAACTAGAACTTAATGGAAAAGTTAAATTAAAACTGCTGATTTACTCAGAACACTTAGTTACTTTTGGTTTTGAAAATGAACAATGCAGATTTTTAAGGCTAAAAACAGATATTAAAATAAGCTAATTATTGAAAAACAAGTTCAAACTAATGTAGAGTGACCTATAAGCTACTTGTAAACCTAATTAAGAAAAGCTAAAAAAAATACTTTTACCTACTGAACATTAAAATTGAAAAATAACTTTGTTTGTTTTTCTTATCTGATGCAAATGACACTTAAATGTACAAACCTTAAATCCAAAAGTGCAGACAATAGGACTTGGTTTTGACACTTTAAAAACACTAGACTAAGGGCAAATGAAACAGTTTAATTTCTTAAAAAAATGCTTACTAAAATGAACTAATGATGACAAATTTAGACTAGCTACTAGCAAACTTTATAAAAAACTAGATTAAGCCTATTTAACTTGTTAACCCTACTCTTATAAACCTGATTATGAGATTTAAAATGAAAATGAAGGACTTATAGCAGTACTAACTCTCAGTTAGTACTGCTATGCCAAACACCCCCTTATTTCCTTTAAAATCCATTTTAAGTTTATAAAAGTGAAAATTAATGATTAATTATCAAATACCAGATATTAACAAGCTTTTAACAGACCTAATAAGCATATATGAGCAGACAAATAAGCAGATCAATAAGCTATTACTTAAGCTAAAAAAAAATTTGGTTTTTTGCTGATTTTAAGGCAGAAACATTTAAACTAAGAATTAATACTTAAGTTTTAACACAATAAGCATATAATCACTACAATAAGCATTCATAAGCAAAATAAAATAGAAATAAGCAAGCTATAAGCACAATTAAACTAAAATGCTGGTTTAAGCTAAGTATTAAAGATAGAAATGGTAAATTGAGAACTTACATAAACCTTTGCACAAACAAGGCTATCAAATGCTCTAAGAGCTATCAACAAGCTCCAGCTTATCAAGTGATAAGCTGGTAGGGTCCTGGAAGTCCTTCCTTAATTGACTTCCCTTCCATTAATAAGCTTTGGTAATATTGATTGTGAGATTTGAGTATGATAAGCTCAACTAAGCTTTTGAGAGCTTAGTTGAGTTGATAGCCATCTTAAGAGTAGAGATGACAGCTTAATGAGAGCTTATTAAACAGTAGAAAGCTTATTCAACCATTTTACAAATTTAGTGAAATAGATTAAAACATAAGACTTATAAGTGAAATGCAAACTTTTATTAATAAAAACATATTACAAAGCTTTTTAAATGAAAGTTACAAAGATTGAACGATTATAAGCTAGAAAATACAATAAGCTATAAGCTAATTTACACTACTCCTAATTAAGCTAGATGATGACTGTGAGTGAGGATGCCCTTGTATTTATAGCAGGATAAGGAAGCTTCCAGGTCTCCAAGTTTGTTACACGCTCCTTTTGATCCACACCCTTTAATCTTTGCCAATCATTGGATCCATCTTATGACCGTTGGATTGATATTTGTCACACGGATTGCCAACGTGGCATTTCGTGTGTCAGACCTCTTTGTGCTTCTTTTGCACTAGATTTAGTGCAAAATCTTAATCATTGGTGTGTTTCTTTATTTGCCCGTGTGTCCTTCCTTGTGTGCTTGGACCAATAAGAGCTCTCAATAACGTATAATTCTGCCACATCATACCTTGTCACTCAAATTGTTGAGCCACATCCTCAATTTGGATTTACCCCATGATTTTATGCCAGGGTGAAATGAAGATGATGATGAATAGTAAGTCTTAACAGAGTTACGTGACCTTTTTTTTCTTTTGACTTTCTTTGACCCAACTTATATATCTTTGACTTGGGCTTATAGGTTTTGGGCCAATGGTGATGGGTTAACAGGTTTTGGTTTTATAAGAAGATAACGACCGTTATCTCTTAAGTATAAAAGAGATAACAGTGTTAGGGTTTTTAGGGCTTTTGTGTAATATGATTTAACTTTGAGGACTGATTTGGTATTTTTGAGGGTTTTGTCTTCTTGTGATTGACCAATGTTGACCAAGAGTTGACTTTATTGACCTTTTGCTAGAAACTTCCGGCTCTTTTGCACTCTTTCCGTTCTTGTGTCCGTGTTTGTCCGGTTTTGACCGTTTTCTTATGATATTTGCATTATCCGTACCTACACATTCACAAACAACAAAATACACAAATACAAGCATATTTTTGCATATTTTAATCATTTAAGGGCCATTTTTGATATAGAAAGGATATGTGATTTCTCACATATCAACATCCAAGACTTGCTTATCAAGTTGGAGTACTTATAAGTTTCCCGATGGAAATTCATAAGTCATCAATCCTACTTAGAGTGTGTTAAGTTTAACATGTATAATTTGACCATAGCTAATAACACAACATTTGAACACTTTAGACTCAATAAAACATTTTCATTGCAAGTGTGATTTGCAATTCGATGTCTAATCTTGTTGTCTTGTAATCGACTTCGTGATTTCATGTAATAACCGAGGATGGTTAAACATGTAGACATGAAAAAATATCTATGGTCATTTAATTGATATTTTCGTGATCTAGATAAATCCTAGTCTCATCTTCATGTTCGTATACTAATTTTGTAATTAGATTGAATAATGAGATTAATTATTGTTTGAATAATAATCATCTTCATATTCAAAATCCTCTTACGATTACTTATTGAAAGAAGGCACAAAAATGGTTTGTGGAATATGTTTAAGTATTCCTAGTCCTAACCTTAGATGGTTAAAGGGTTCTCATATGGTGAATAAGAAATAGTATGCTTATTTGGTAAAGTAAGAGAAAGTTTTGATGAGAAGAGAATTTGAGTTTTGAGTTGTGCTTTTGAATTGTTTGAGCAAAGTTACATATGTTGTACATTTTCTCATGTTTGGCTTTTCGAAAATGATGACTTTACCAAATGCATTACAAGGTAAATTACTTGAATATTTTGGATAAAATATTCAAGTCGTCAATCCTATTTCATTGTGTATTTTATGCATATATTTGCCAAATATTTGGAACATGCAAAATTATTGGACAAGTACACTCAATATGACATCAATTTACACTGTGTGAGTTATGATTCGATGCATATTCTTATCGTCTTGGAAAAGGATGACGTTATTTTCATATCAATCGAGTGTGATTGAGTATGTAGGTTTAAGATAATATCTCTTGTTACATTTTGATATAATCTTAAAGCTAGACAAATAAGAATCCGATTTCTTGTCCATACTCGAAAACTTGTCAATTAGATTCGATAATAATATTAATCATAATTTGGATAATGAATTGATATATATATATATATATTTGAAATCTCTCTTGACCCTCGCGAACACTCTTTTTAAAAGAAAACAAATAAGTGTTTTATAGTGTGGTTCCATTAATCCTAAGATAGTTGTAAAGGTGAGGTTGATGACTGATGACAAGTTAAAAAACTTAACTTCAAGAGTGTCAATATTTTGCTTTGGCGAAAAAACTATTTGTTGATGATGTATAGTACCATAGTTTTTGACATTTATGAGTAAAATAAATGATTTTCCTAATCATTTTTATACAACACACATCTTTTGTAAAATACTATAAGTTTATAAAAAGAATATAATTATATATATGTGTGTGTTAGAATAATGCAAGCACAAGCAGAGTTTAAAAATACATTATTCTTTGGAATTTGTTCTTGTGGAAAATTAACGAGTAAATCGAGATGAAAAAGAAGACCCACTCCCGCAAATTTGTAAACAATGCGAGTCGAGTTTGTGATTCTCAATACGAAGATTATCAAATGGGCTAACATCAAACATCACAATATCCAGGGTAAAATGCATGTGAGGTATTTGAAACGTCTTCCTAGTTAAATTGTGAATCTTATAGATAAACCTCTTAACGAATTTAGAAACCTAGTATATCTTGCGGTGTGTGATTTGATCGCAATTGTGTTGATTTTATAGTTTGAAAATGAGAAACGGTCATCCCATTAATCCAATCGGGTGCCCTGTACCTTACATGTTTCTTGGTATAGTTAACATGAAGCCTCAATTTAGGGAATGTACTTCAAGACGCTCGTGCCCAAAAAAGTGAATTGATCTAGGGTCGATATCATAATTATTGATAGTATACTCGAAAAAGAATACTTTTTCTTTTGTGGAATTAAGCAGTTCTTTTTTTAGAAAGAAATTATGTTCAAATAGCAAATAGAAAAGATGTCATGGTTACAAGAGTCTATCTATCGCATATAGACTTTAAGGGCATCGTGGCCTAACCAGCCTAAGGTCAAATAACGCAAGATGATGAAAAGATTTAGACATTTTGTTGGAAGAGAGTTAATGTGTTGGAAATATTTTAGTGACGGGTTTTAACATATGATCTTAGGATATTATTTTTCAGGTTAAGTCCATAATTAGGTAACGAACTCTCAGAAAATTCCTGCCTTAGGTCATGAACTTTGGAAAGTACCAATATAAGTAACAAAACTTGTTATGACTTGTTAAAATAGGTAATGTTACCGTTTTGATTGCCACATCAGCAAAATAAATAAGTTTTAAGTCCATTGATAGGTAACAAACTTACAAAAACATAACACAATAACTAAAAAAATTAACAGATGCAAAAAACATAACAAAATCACCCCTAAGTCAGATAATCCCACCACTATACCTTTTTTACCAATATAAAAACAATTAAGCACATGCTAAAAACATAAAACAAATACATAAAACATAAAACAGATACATAAAACATTAGAAATTTTTTAAGTTAACATCCAAAATTCAACATTAGCATTAAGTTTAATTCCTAAACAAAACACAAATAAAGCTAACATTCAATACATGTCAAACTACCATGTCAGACTACCCAAAATACTGTCAACTTTAACAACATCATGTTCAGGTTCCATTTCACACTTTTTTCTTCCCCTTTCCCTTGGCAGCACCACTTTTAACTTTCCTAACACCAAATTTCTTCAAAATATCATCCCATGTGTTAACATTTGCTAGTCAAAGCACACATCCTATGATTAGAATGGGGCTTTTGACTTTTGAATTATGTGTTTGGCAAACCGGTACATATTTACCTTCAGAGTTTGGAGATTGACTTTCTTGAATGGTATCCTCATCACTGCTAGCATTGTCTATGGTATCATTATTTGTGCCTGGAAATTCATCCCCTTGATATAAATCCGTGTCATATCCATACCATTTTAGCAATTCTATTGGTTGCCTCTCAATAGGCTTCCTTGTTATTAATGACCCTTTGTTAGACATTTTTTTGCTGTCACCTGAGCTGTCTGAAAGCACAATAATTTCTGCCAAAATAAATCAAAAGAGTTGACATACAAAGAAGGTAATACTAGAACTGTTGAGCTGTCTGAAAAGGGAGTAATCCAGAGTAATGGTTTAGGGGAGTAATGCAGAGTAATGGTTCAGGGGAGGATAGGGAAAACAAGTTCCATGTCCATGGATTTCTCAGATCAAACAAGCATAACTCCAAGATTCCAAAAACTCATTTCAAACAAGCATAAGTCCAAAAACGCTAAAAACTCATTTCAAACAAGCATAACTCCAAGATTCCAAAAACTCATAGCAATCACACTGACCCAGCAAGGGTAAAGACAACTTATGCAAATGTTGGAATGGAGAAACATGATTTCTCTAGGAAATGGTTTTCTAAACCTAGTGAACTAGATGAGAACGGTAATGAATTTGCTATATTTGTTTGCTAAACCTACTGAACTGCAATAAGCCAAACCCAATAAACCCCTAGGTCTGTTATTCATCAACCTCACACTTATAACTAGTCTTAGGATTAGTGGAACACACTATGAAAATCTTTATTTGTCTTCTTTTAAAAGAGTGTTCGTGAGGGTCAAGAAAGATTTTGAATATATATCAACTCATTATTCAAACTATGATTGATGTTTTTATCGAATCTAATTGACAAGTTTTCGAGTATAGACAAGAAATCGAATTCTTATTTGTCTAGATTTAAGATTATATCAAAATATAACAAGAGATATTATCTTAAACCTACATACTCAATCACACTCGATTGATATGAAAATAACGACATCCCTTTCCAAGACGATAAGAATATGCATCGGATCATAACTCACACTTATGTAGATGATGTCATATTAAGTCTACTTGTCCAATAATTATGTTCCAAATATTTGGCAAAAATATGATTGACGACTTGAATGTTTCATCCGAAATACTTAAGTAATTTACCTTGCAATGCAATTGGTAAAGTCGTTGTTTCCAAAAAGCCAAACATGAGCAAATGCGCAACATATGTAACTTTGCTCAAACAATTCAAAAGCACAACTCAATGCTCAAATTCTCTTCTCATCAAAACTTTCTCTTACTTTACCAAATAAGCATACTATTTCTTATTCACCATATAAGAACCCTTTAACCATCTAAGGTTAGGGCTAGGAATAATTGAACATATTCCACAAACCATTTTTGTGCCTTCTTTCAGTAAGTAATCATAAGAGGATTTTGAATATGAAGATGATTATTATTTAAACGATAATCAATCTCATCATTCAATCTAATTACAAAATTAGAATACGAACATAAAATCGAGACTGGGATTTATCTAGATCACAAAAATATCAATCAAATGACCATAGATATTATTCTGTGTCTACATGTTAACCATCCTCGGTTATTACATGAAATCACGAAGTCAATTGCAAGACAACAAGATTAGTCATCGAATTGCAATTCACACTCGCAGTGAAGATGTTTCATTGAGTCTAAAGTGTTTAAAGGTTGTATTATTAGCTATGGTCCAATTATACATGCTAAGCTTAACACACTCTAAGTAGGATTGATGACTTATGAATTTCCATTGGGAAACTCATAAGTACTCCAACTTGATAAGCAAGTCTTGGATGTCATTTCTGAAAACTCAAACCAAGAACCCTTATAATTTATATAAGCTTCTCTTAATAACCTAATTTCAACACCATCTCCCAAATAGTGGGAAAATGATCCTTGCCCAAATTTGGCACCTCCACGGAGCGATGGATCCTTCTTCTTAGATTCATCTTCGGTTTAGGTAAATTTGCCCTATTGCATTAGATTTTAAAGCATCTTCCTCCTATGAATCTCTTGCTTAAAGGTTCAACATAAATGTAACTAACCTTTAGTAAATCATCATCATAATTATACAAAGAAACATTCACAAGATCTATTGAGATAAATAACCTTAATTGGATTTCTTTCATAAAAGACATGCAAAGGTGCATTCTTTAAACACTCTCATTATAGAACATTACACATTGTTACTCTTAAGCATACTTCTATGTTCTAGATGACTCATTCTCTCTTAAACCTACAACAACTTGTTTGATCTATCATTTAACCTTAGAATTCCACACATTTTAATTAGGATTATGCGAACCAGAATTAATGCATGTTAGTTGAGTCATGTTAGGCCATTTATGATAAGATAATACAAATTTTATCTTTTCTACACTTCATTAGGCAAATATAAGAACTCTATTTTGTGTAACATGAGAATGACTACTGGAGAATCTATTGCACTAGAAATTCAATTTGACCTAACGGTTGAATTGCTTCCAAGAGTGAAGTTGGGTTCGTGGTATAACTTGTAAAAATGGTCGTGTTTAGCCTGAATTGAGCACCACTAGTGATAGTCTCATATTCATTCTCTAATTTGATTAAATGCCTCTTCCTAAATATGCCTAATGATAATCTACATCAATAGACTTTGTATTTCATTAGGAGTGCACACTAAGAAATTAGAAATTAGGTTTCTCCTTAGTCAATCTAAACTACTTGCATTTTACATATGTGCTTTGAAGGCTTCTAAGATGGGATAACTGTCCACGTAATGCAATTATATGCTTTCATGTTTATCTTAATGCTTAATGTTTATTTGCTTAGCTATTGAATGCATGTTTGTTGTAAAAGCGTTTGCCTTTTTCTAGCAATTTAGATAAAATATCTCTTAGTTTATCTAAATAACACATGCTCCTAAATGCTAAATGCTAACATGTTTTACATGATGATTACATTTAAAATTATCATGTTTTGTTTGTGTCATCTTACATAACTTACATGTTAATTGTGCACCTACACCATGTTAGGTTAATGTATGATAAATAAGGTTTAGATGTCATACAGTCTTACACATTAAACTTGTTGATTATTGTGTTGATGCATGCTTAGATAAACTTGCATGCTTATATCTATATGTCTTATACATCTATGTATATATTTTCTCACACTAGAATATCTTTCTTCGTGTCCGGGTCACTAATCTAAATTTTCAAAAGAGTCATAAAATGGTCTTAAATCTTCTAGAGTCTTCCTTCACACATTTCTTTAATCACCATCTCCATTTCTTCCAAATAATCCACTCTTTGTCATGGAAAAGTTTAGTTGCCAAATCTTGAATACCCTTCCAATCAGTTTGACAATCTAATATTTCATCCGAGATATTCAAGTATCTTTAACTTGCAATCGCAAACGTTAAAGGTCATATCCAAAAATCCATATTCAAGCCTTTTAACAACATTAGTTAAAATGCTCTCCTTTTCTTTTTGATGACAACTCCTCTTCTCTTCAACGAAAACATCTTTCTCTTCGACGAAAACATTCTTTCTCTTTGACGAAAACACTCTTTATCTTTCGATCACACATCTTCCTTCTCACTCAACCTCGCCTCTACAACCATAGAGATGGCTAATCTCTTTCCTCTACTATTTTCGCTATCACCTTTAAGATAACCTTATACCTCGTCATGAGATTGTTTTATGAACATTCACAATACTCGAGAAGACCACCATCCGTCTTGATATTGTCAAGCTCGTCGCCTTCATCTTCGTTTGTTTTGCTTTTTCTTCTTTTCTTTATTATTATTATTATTATTATTATTATTATTATTGTTATTATTATTATTATTATTATTATTGGGTATGAAACACACCAAAGATACGTTACCATTTCCTTCGGGGCAAATGTTATATGGAAACATCTCCATTCGGAATAGGTTGCGCCTGAAAGATAACTAACCGAAGATACGTCACCATTTCCTTCGGGACAATGTCCAAAAGGAAACATCCCCATCGAAAAGGTTGCGTCTAAAGATAACATCGCCGACATTCTTTCTTTACCCCTCAAGCGTGAATCATTAAATTATCTTCATCAAGGTTTAGAATGATGGAACACATTCCATAAATCGTTGTCTTCTTTTCTTCTAGTTTCGATTCTAGTCTGTGTTCCATTCCGTGTGGTGACAAATTAATTACTCCGTCCGAAGTATTTTAAGCATTTTTAATTGGCGAAATGCAAATTAAAATGTCACTCCTCTCACAAAATTCGTCAAGTCCTTAACTCCTCTCCTGTTGGCAGTTCAGCGGCCCCGATACCTATTCTGGCGGCCCCCATATATATCTGGGATCGCCGGCAGCAGCTTGTAATACAATTCAATTTTTTTAAACGAACACTTCCTTCTATAAATCAAAGGGTCATCCTCATATTCTAACACTCATAAGCATCATTTCTTATGTTGTTAATAGTCAAGTTAGTTTCATAATAAAATGCGTCTCATTCTCAAACATAATTCTCACAATCGTCATATTTATAAATCTCCTCACATCTTTCACTTCTCGTAAACCTATTTTCTCACCTCCAATGGTTTTTTCACTTCTAAACGGTTCCTCTCTTTCTCAATAGTCGTCTCCTTCTAATAGTCTTTTTACTTTCGACGTTTCTTCTCCCTTGTAAACGTTCCTTTTCACTTCTAATAAGTCTTATCTCCTCTAACATTTCCTCTTACGTCTAAACGTTTCTTCTCTTTTAATAGTCTTGTTACTATTAAAATTCCTTCTATATCTCTCCTAACTTAACTATTTCATCTAAAATATTTAAGTATTTTGCGAAATACAAATGTCACTCCTTCGCTAAACTTTCTACTTTCTAGAAAGTAAAGAAAATAAAGAAGATATTCAATCTTCAAGTGTTATTGAGTCACCACATTGTTGAGTCTCTCATTATTCTTCTACCTTGAAAGAACCACCACCTCATTTCACATACCCACATTTGTTCCTCAACACTGTCAACCAACAAAACACCAAACAAACTTTTGAATTCCCAATCATCCACCTTTATCTTGATAAAATCACTTACACATTAATTGTTAGTGCAAATGATATATCAATCATTTCTGACAACCTCCTGTCAACACCTTCCTTCTTTAGTCTCACTCATCTTTCCCCACTTTTTAGCTCTATGAAATCTTTTTCATTCTCATCCAAGAGCATATCGTCTCCATCCTCGTCTTATCTTTTTTATCCTTTTAAAGTATATATTTTGGAATATCTCGCCAAGATATTAAGTGTCATTCGTCTCCCTTTAAAAAGTAATCCCTATAGTATTTGTGTGTCACCCAATAAACAAATCCCCCTCTCGTTTATTAAAAGTCGGTTGAATGTTAGTCTTTAAACATACGTATCGATTATTTTTATTTCATTATTTAGATTGTTGATTGAATGTGTCTAGGTTCTAAATCTCTTTTAAAGTGTCATACTTGAGAATAACAACACCTAAAAGTGCATGTCTAGTTTCCCGCTAATATTTTGATATATATATATATATATATATATATATATATTTATCTTATCTATATACTTTATATATATATATATATATTATATATATTAATATTTTTATATATTATATATATATATATGCGCGCGTGTCTACTAACTTTGTTTTGTAGCACACATTTATATCTTGATTCCTTGGTTCCCCAAAAAAGGACGAGCTTACACCTAGGGGGAGCACTGATAAGTGTCCTACTAATTTAAATTGCATTTATCGAAGTCTTGGTTTTGATGGTAATTTATTTGATCCATAGATCTGCTAGAGTCACTTTGCAAGGTTTGTCATTATCATGGGGATGAAATGAGCAATGGGAGCTAGGAGATATGTGGGTAAATAGCACGGAGTTGGTTAAAGCGTGGTGATAGAAGACTTCACTGGGGTGATGCAAGCTCACCTTTATAGGAAGATAGGATTGGGGATTGTAAAATATGATGAAGGGCTCATTCTTACTCCAAATACTTACCTCCTTCGCTTTAATTCACCCTCAACCTTAAGGTCCTCTTCTCATACCTTCAACTTATATACTTGAAGTACCTACCTTCTTTTCAAGCCTTCTTCTCATTTCTCATAACCTCGTCTAAATTATCCAAGAAACACAAAACCACCTCAACCTTATTTCTCATGCTGTCTTCTCATTTCGCCAATCAATATACTTGGATCATCTACATTTTCCTCATTCCTTCATCCTATACACTCAAAGTAGCTACCTTCTTCTCTTGCCTACTTCTCATCTCTCATGACTTTTTCTAAACTATCACGAACACACAATCACCTTCACCTTTATTTCTCATATCTTCTCCTCATACCTCAAACCTATATACTCGGAGCACGTACCCTCTTCTCATGTCTTCTTCTCAAACCTCCAACCTATATGCTCCAACCATAATTCACATTATACCTTTTTGCTTCGACAAAAGGGGGAGAAAGGAGTGTAAATAAGTAACTTTTAAACATTACTATGTGTTATAGTTTACATAGTTTGTCATCATCAAAAAGGGGAAGATTGTTAGTGCAAATATTATGATATTTAATCTATACGATCTTTTTATGTTTTGGTGATGACAAACATGTGACTTGTAATACGTAATGTAAAGTGCGCAAGTTACTCGTACTCACAAATCATCAATGCATACATGTATCTACATCTTTCGACGTCTCAAGTATGCATCCAGATGGACATTGGTTTACACCCGACGTAAATCACATAAGGTATGTACAAACAACATTAAACTTGTAGGATGATCAAAGAAATAAGTTTTTGTCTTAAACTTTATATTTTTATAAATGTAACAAAATAATTCTTTTTCAAAAATTAATTAGACAAATTATTTTTGAATTACAAGAAAATGTTTTATTTAAATAATAAAAGTTGAATATGGTTTCCCCCCTAAAATGGAAGCTTCTATACCAGATACAACATTCCCTACAAAAAGACAAAAACAGGATCGTACTCTAGTGGCGGCCCTCATATAGGCCTGTCGGCCCCTAGATATATCTGAGACCGTCGGGACAGCCACCAGCTAGCCGTTAGGATTCTTGTCTATAAATAATGCACTATTTCTGGCAGAAAAATAACCCTTTTGCATGAATTTATTTCAGTTATTTCTCTCTATGGATCTCACTAAATCTCTCTAAACCTTTGATCATTTAACTTGTTTAATCTTGTTTAAATGTGATCAAATCTTCTATCATTTCCTTCTTCTCCTAAGTGCGAGAGAAGAACTTTCGTCATCGTCAAGATACGAAGTTATGTAGTCTAGTTAGTTCATTTGTAACATATGTTACATATAGATCGAGTCCAAGTCCTACAATCTATAGTAGTGTGTAGATCCGAATGGTGTGTATATTCGAAAGGGTTGATTGTGGGTTAGTTAGTATTTTGGGTCTTAAAATACATTAGTGAAGTGGTAGATTAGTTCTAGCTAAGATTAAGACTCGGCATCTAGCTTAGTGTCGAAAAATAATGTAAGCGACGCGGTTTGTGTGTTTAGGCCATAAAACACAAGGTTTGTTATGTTGGGCCATAAAACATAATGGGTTTAGTTGTACCCGAAGAAGAACTCGACATCTAGCTTAGTGTCGGAAAATAATGTAAGCAACTTGTATGGTTTTCTCCGCCGAGAAAGGAGCTTGTTGACTAGTAAAGTAACTCTCGAGTTGGATACTCGGGGAGTGGAGTAGGGCGAAGAGGAGCTTCGTGACCGAACCACTATAAATCATCGTGTCCGGTGTGTATTTCCTTTTACTTATCTCTTTATGCTTATATTTGCATTTACGGCTTTATATATGCATGATATAGATGATTGTATGACTAGTAGTGTATATCGTTGTGACTATATTTGTGTCATGAATATTGTGTTTATGGTTATGTCATTGGATATGCTTTATTACCACATGTATAGTTATTATAGAAGTAGTATTAACACTCTTCATATTGTGTCACCATTGATCGGGTATTTAATACAAAAGATTTAAAGTTTTTAATTGGAAACGTATTCACCCCCCCTCCTATGGTTTCCACATATACCTTCAAAATCTACTATCTATATAAAGGAGGGTTTGTCAAGGGTGATCTTTACCCAAAAATCTAAAAGAATGACACGTGAAACCCCTTCGTTTTTTCCATCGTTAGATCATTTGTGTTTCAATAATACCTTGCATTAATTTCTTCTCGAAAATCAATTATATTATTACTACATTAACTCCTTTCAATAATAACCTATATTAACTCCTTCCCTAAATCAGTTACCCATTTTTTCTCACCATACCCGCCCTGAAATTAATCCCCAAACCCTTTCACCCATATTCAAGTTCAAAAGGTATAATCCACATAAATCATGGTGAGCCGATCAACCTATATACCCATAAATCATGATGATCCAATCAACCTACATACCTAAAAATCAATCGAAAACTAACAATATTTATTAATAATAATCATGGCAAAACTAAGAATCGTTTGTGGTCATGTGTTTTTATTTGTTTTGATTATATAAGGGTGATTTCGTTTCAATCGTTTGTGCATCTAATCATTTCCGGTTACAGGTTTATTGCTTTCTTATTTATCGAGTATCTTAGATTTATGTTATTACGATATGTATATTATTATATAAGTTTTAGTGTAAATCATTAAAATTGATTTCATAGATCAAATATCATACATAAACTCTATAACATTAAATCTACAGTTACAATATGCAAATTACATCTCATCAGTTTTAAGAGTATGTTTGTTATAGATTAAAAAACCCAAAAAGCCCTAATTTTTAATTTTTATCAATTGTGGTTTCATTGTTTTTTTTATTTCTTGTTTGTTTGATTGATTAGTTTGTGGATTTATATGATATTATTTCTTTTATGTTGATTCGGTTTAACTAAGATGCATTTTTAAAATATTTACTCCGTATTGTTTTTTTATTGTGTTTAGGATTTAGATGATGAAGCATAATGGGTTGTTTATTGGAGGTATTTTGTATGCAAATCATTGTTGTAAAGGTTAGTGTTTTTAATTTTATTCAATTTTATAGTAAACTTTTTGATTTTGATTATAGGTTGACCAATTGAAACTCTATTTCCATGATCCTTATGCTGCAGAAATACTATCATAAACCATACTTAAACATTTTTTTAGGCCTAACAAACTTCCCCCTGGAAGTTTGATATGGTAACATCAAAGTCCAATTAAGTCCCGAGATGTACACATTTTCCCACAGCGATGGCGCGAACTCTCGTAAGCAACTTTGTCGTGGAGTAACGTACATATACTCGAGAAGTTCTTGTCTTTAGCACAAATCTTGAGATCCAAACAAGCATTACTCTCTTGTCTTCAGAAAACCTAGAGGATATGAAGCAAGAATCCGAAACTTGGTATAATTAAGGTCTTGTATATGAATGTTCGTTGAAGAATAAAAGAAGGGTTTAAAAACAAAAAAAAGAATGAATAAAATGAGATAATAAAGAAAAAAAAAATCAAAAAAAAATAACCAACCCACCCTCACGATTACGTGGTGCGAGGGCCACCCCCCAAACGGCATATCCCCCCAAAACTCTATGAGAATTTGGCTTAGACTGTGAAGTACCTTTGTCTTGAAATGCAGTGAGAATTGCTGATTACATCTCAACCTTTAAACTCTTTGGCTAACTTACCAACCTCGTATTCTGTCGGCTATTGTTGTTATCACTATCTGGATGAAGGTAAACCCGATATTTACCAAACTTGAAAATGAAGTGAAAATCTCCCCAAATGTTTGTTACTTAAGCTTGGCACTGTTGTTGATTGAAAACGGTGCAAGATTAAGATCTATAATAAGTACTCTATTCCCCACCGAAAAAGTATAAGAAGTACAACACCTCCTTGAATTATCCACATCGGACTTCTGAGTGTTGACACTAAGTACTATAAAAAAAAACAACGTAACTCCATTAATGATAGTTATCATGTCTGCACCACCACCCCTGACTGCTGGTAACTAGATAATTCAAGTCTTAATCATAAGTTTGTGGTACGTTCAAGCAAGTCATCAATCGATAGAAAATAGAAGAAAGTCTCGATGATGAAATAAGTAGACGCCTTCGTGAAACCCAACTTCAATCTCAAATAAGGGATACCAAATCCACTTCGTGATCACTTGTCATCGTAGTCCGAATCTCTAGCCGTTTGTCATTTATTGAATCTTTTCAGAATCATTTTAGCGTTATGTATCATGTTTGTTTGGTTGTTTGTTCAAGAATGTACGTTAACATAGACAAATGTATTTTTAATTGTATCGTTAACGTAAACATCGTCTAGCTCAACTTGTGCAGCATAGTCTTTTAGGATCGGCTTAATCATGCCCGGCAACTAATCCAATATCATCAACCTAATAAATAACATTTAGCATTTTCGGCCCAATGTAAAATTATCAGCACAAGCCCACAAAGACCCTAACACAATTAATAGTACTCGTTTGGCCCATTTTTTTTCTTTTAACCAAAAAATCCAGCCCATGTCCAACGAGGGATATAAGATACGACCAAATCCCTAATTGTGCACATTGTTAACCCTAATCATATATCAATACGCAGTCACACTTTACTCTCGAAAAAAACTTAAGCAGATATCTTCACTCACTGCCATCTTTTCCATCTTATTAGGGTAAACCAAACCCTAAACCATTTCACAGGAAACACATCGCCTCCTGCTCTACGTTTTCTCTCCCAAAAAAAAAACACAGAACGATCTCCATTACTTCCATCATAGGCCACTATCTATTCTTCATAGTCCAACCATCAAACAACTAACTCTAACCCTTGTTTCAGACACGAGTTAACCTTTTTGCTACTTCAATTGAATCGTCTTCAAGAGCTTCAAGGCCATTATTGGTCTCGGGTAGGTCTATTTCTCGTTTGTGTGTCATTCGAAACAAAGAACTGAATATGAACACTCTTGATCTATTCATTCTTGAATATGTTTTCGTAGGATATAACGCAAGAAAAAAAAAAAAAAAAAAAAAAGAGCCATTGCTTCATATGAATCGATGATGATATACTCTTGTTATGTTCTTAAAAACGATACTTGCACAATTAAAATAGTAATCTGAGATCTTTTAATTATTTATATTTCGAGTATTGATGCGAGTGTGGATGGAGATGGAGATGAATATCCTCAACTGTTAAGCATGTCAACAGCTCAAGAAAATGGGAGGAAGCCATCGAAAGGTCTACAACAAGGTGAATCACTCAATATCAAGATTTCCAGACAACTGTTTTGGAGAGCTTTGTCAATTCGCCCTACTCACGATGAGAAACAATTGATCATACACACAAGATTATACAATAATTATGAAATGAAATGATCAGAAACAACTTGAAAGTGTGCAACGATGCAAGTCATAGTTCAATTTCTTCAACAACTTCAACCCGGAATGGTCTAGATTTGTCACAGATTGTGAATCAACAACACAAGTTGATTAGTTTCAATAACCATAAGCTATTGACATTCTGTAAACAATACCAAAAGAAGAAATGAACTCGAGTGCTGAAAGAATGGCCAAGAAATACTAACCCATTAGCACTTGTTGCTACTGCACAAACACTTCAAGACCCTTTCTATCATCATCAAAACCTCACAAATCATGCAACTACAAGATACAAAGGCAAAAGATAAGCCAAACCAATCACACCCCCATCTGAGTCAAGCGTCTGAGGGAAGAAGACAGTATCCTGAACAAGCTCAGAAGGATAAAGACTATGCAGAAAATTTGGCTCTCATTGCAAAGTACTTCAAGAAACTCTACAAACCTACCAACAATAACCTTAGAACTTCCTCAAACACCAGAAACAAGAATGTGGATACTACTCCAAGGTACAAGAATGACAATCAGTCTGGACAGTTGGGAAATCAAGGCAGATGAATGTTGTTGGGGCAGGAGAAACAGTAGGTGGTCCAGTAGGCCAACAGACTAGAACAGTGGTTTTAACTGCAAGGAATTTGTCATAGGCTAAAGGAGCAGAAAGCCAAAACGGTTAAAGAACTCCACGATCACAAGGAAAAAATGTGCTGTGTAAACAAGTCTTGATAAAAGAGTATCAACTACAAGCCAGAGCAATCTGACTGGCAAGCAGACACGGATGAAAGCAGATTGATGAACAGAGTTGGAAGCAATTACAGTTACATTGCCAAGTCCAGAGTCTTCCTAATGCAGACTCAGGAACTGATTCTGAGCCATTGGAACAGGTACAATACGATACTGACGATAATGTGTTTGCCAATGACATACAACATTTTGACCAATCTGAATCCATTAGTAGCACATGTGCAGTGGAAACGGATGATAGTAATGTCACTCCTGACTCACCGGGATATGTGTGATAATGATATCAAGGATGACCAAAATGAGTGTAAGAATGTGATATGACGTGGGGATTGCACTTGCTATTTAATGCTAATTTAAAGCGTGATGCGATGAAATTAAAAGATTACCAAAGCAATTAAAGAAAGCAAATGCAACATTGACTCAAGAGTTTAACTGAGTGCACATCTATTCTTGCCGGAAACTCGTAGAAACTCTATGGAGAATCTAATAGTATTCGGGATATTCTTTATTTGCACTGTCAAAATAACAGACTGAGTTTGATAGAGTAAAGCCTTTAATGATCGTACAGTGACTATGACGAAACTTGAAAATAAGTAAATGAAGCTCTAGGACTATTACACAAAAAGAATTGACATAAAAAAGGTTTAAAATGTGAAATGCCACGAAATTTCTGTTGTCAAAGAAACAGGATGTGAGCTAGTCAAACAAGTCCTTTTAACCAGTCACATACGAGGTCTTGTCAAGGAGAAAACAAAGGTCATAACGGATTTGAAGCTTAAGGTAGAAAAAGATATTGACAAAATGATTTCAATGGAAAACCAAATAAAGGTTTTTTGAGACTAAAATTGTTTACAAACGGATCAAATCATCCAAACCATGCCATATGTTAGCCCCCTTATGCCCTACATTTAAATTGAAGACCTACCTTTGCCAATCCACGAACCTTAAAAAGGCTCAAATATGAGATACCATGTTTGTATGCATTACCCACATGACCAAGCTGATCCTCAAACAGACTCTATCCCCGATAGGGAAGGAGACTCAGACTCTGAAGAAGAGAGTCGATCAAAATTGAATAAAGACTTAGTAAAACCTTTTGACTACACAAAGTTAAATAGTCTTTATGAAATTTTTAAACCCCCGACTCAGCATTATGAAATTCAGTTCGCACATGCAAATGAAATAAGAAAGAAAATGTGGAGAAAATCATTTGTGAAAACAAAGCCAAATATTTTCAAAAACATAGATATCTACCAGTTGTCATAAATCAATAAACAAAATAGACAAGCATATAATGTCATGACAATAACTAATCATCTGAAAAGTAATTGTCATCAAGCATGGTAAAACATTCAAACAAACCCCCCACCCTTCTTCATCGTGTAACCCAACTCAAAGAATGGAAATCCAGTTAAGACCATGTAGGAATGCCCCTTTGCACTATAAGCCCAGATGATAGTTTCGCATTTGTACATGAACTTAAGCAAGAAATGCATGCAGATTTAAAGTACGTTGAATCTCTTGAAGATGAACTTGATGAACTTGAATCTGATAAGGCAGAATTTTCCAACATGTATGATATGCTTTTGCAAGAAATGGTGTGCCTAAAGATGTTATGTGTTTCTTATTTGCAATCTTCAGTCTGATTTAGATGAGATCACTGAATTACACTGCTTATTCTTCATAAAGTCCACGGGAATTTACTGTCTTGCACAAAAGCTTTCTGAACAAACTGAATTTGTAAGTAAAGAGATTTACACTAAGCTTTTATAGAGTTTTGCTAAATTAGAAAAACACTCCATTTCTCTTAAAATCGCTTTACAGAATGTCAAAACAACTGAAAAATGACACATTTCAAAAAAAGGCGGTCAAATGTATTTCGAAAGGAACTGAACAATATTTTGAAATACAAGATTGAAAGCTCAACGCAAGACAAGAACATGCAAATAAGTGAGTTAAAGAAACTCATGGAAAAATAGCACAGGAAAATCTGTGACACTAAGTTTGATAACACCATCTGTTGTCACGAACCAAATGCTCAAGGATTCCAAAACCATCAGTTTTAGGAAACCAACTCCTTTATCAACTCTCTTGAGAGAAAATATTTTACAAAGAAAAATGAGTCGATTTTTAGAAACTAATTAAGTCAGAGGGTTTACAAACAACACTCACAAAATTAGCCTCAAACAGCAATGCAAGCTGTAAGAAACACAAATGTGATTAAACCAGGCATGTATCGAATTGCAAGTAGTACCACACAAACTAGAGCACCACAGTTGAATCAGACTTCTAGGAATACTAATCCTCGTGTATCTACATCTATAGGAGTAACTCACAAAACTAATGTTAGCAGACCACAACCTAGGAGCAATCAAATGAAAGACAAGGTTGTGCCAAACACTAGTCATGTGAAGCTTAAAAAGACTGAAGTAGAAGAACACCTTATGATTTCTAGTATTTCTAATCAAACAAAGTCTGTAACTGCGTGTAATGACAGTTTAAATTCTAGAACCTCAAATGTTAATGCTGTTTGTACTACTTGTGGAAAATGTGTGTTTAATGCGAATCATGATGCTTGTGTTTCTAAGTTTTTGAAAGTTGTGAATGCTAGAACTAAGAAGCCTAATGGAGTGCCTAGTAGTACTGGAAAACCCAAAAGTCAAGCAAACAAATCTGTTGCAACACCCCATAAGAAAACAGTTGCATCAGAATCCACTATCACAAATTTAAAGAGTTACTATAGGATGTTGTATAAGAAGACTAATAAGGCGTGGAAATGGTGGATAGCACAACAATGCCCATCAGCATATACATGGGTTCCTAAGACAAAAAGGAAATGGGTACCTAAAGTTAGGAATGAAAGTGTGACTAAGAAAGTTAGCTTTTCCATAGATAATGTATCTAGGATAACTAATGTCTTAAAACTCACAAACACTTTAGGATCCAATATGTCATGTATTCCATCGTCTTCTAATTCTCTTGCAGATTGTACAACTCATCCTATTCATTGTTGACTCTGGATGCACAAAGCACATGACGGGCAATCTATCTCTGCTGTGCAATTTTGTTGAAAAATACTTGGGTACCGTTCGTTTTGGCAATGATCAATTTGCTCCAATTCTTGGTTATGGAGATTTGGTTCAAGGAAATATCACGATCAAAAGGGTTTACTACGTCGAAGGTCTCAATCACAATCTTTTCTCGGTTGGTCAATTCTGTGATGCGGATTTGGAGGTTGCATTTCGGAAATCTACGTGTTTTGTTAGAGATCTTCAGGGAAACGACTTACTAACCGGTAATCGTGGAACTGATCTCTATACAATTTCTCTTCAAGAAACAACTTCATCAACTCCAATCTGTCTCATGGCTAAAGCATCACCAACTCAAGCATGGTTATGGCATCGAAGACTTTCTCATCTCAACTTCGACTACATCAACTTGCTTTCAAAGAAAGATGTTGTGATTGGTTTACCAAAACTGAAGTATGTCAAGGATCAACTATGTTCCTCTTGTGAAGTGAGTAAAGCAAAACGAAGTTCATTCAAGTCAAAGACTGTTCCAAGTTCAAAAGGACGGTTAAATTTGCTTCATATGGACTTATGTGGTCCAATGCGGGTTGCTAGCATAAATGGGAAGAGATATATTCTGGTAATTGTCGATGACTACTCCAGATATACTTGGACACTCTTTCTACGCAAAGATGATAACACAGAAGTTTTTAAGATAAGAGACTTTTCTCACGATGGGTGTTACAAAGGCTAAGGAATGTGAGAGTCAGGCCATCAATTGCTGTACGGTGACTGAGTTACGACGATTTACTAGACTGGATGAGGACACATGTGTCACACGGCGATCTAACTAGAGAGAAGACGTTGAGAGAGCGCGTTCGTGTTTAGATAGAGCGAGGGACAATTGAGCAGCAAGTGATACGCGCCAGAGCCAGCCCGCTTGGAGGATAGAGATAGTGATAGCTTTGACGATATTAAGGGTATCGACCCAGAGTTTTGTACCCACAAAATTCTCATGGAAGAGGACTACGAACCGACGGTTCAGCATCAAAGGCGGGTAAATCTGAAAATCCATGACGTCATCAAAAAAGAGGTTGAAAAACTTCTTGACGCCGGATTAATTTATCCGATCTCTGACAGTCCATGGGTAAGCCCGGTGCACTGTGTACCGAAGAAGGGTGGCATGACCGTCGTAAAAAATGATGAAAATGATTTAATACCGACTCGATTGGTCACAGGGTGGAGAGTATGCATTGACTATAGAAAGTTGAATGAAGCTACCCGAAAGGACCACTTTCCATTGCCCTTCATGGATCAAATGCTCGAAAGACTCGCGGGAAATCAATACTATTGTTTCCTCGATGGCTTCTCGGGTTATTTTCAGATTCCCATAGACCCGAAGGACCAAGAAAAGACAACATTCACTTGCCCATACGGAACGTTTGCCTATCGCCGCATGCCTTTTGGGCTATGCAATGCACCTGGCACGTTTCAACGATGTATGATGGCAATCTTCCATGACATGATTGAAAAGACAATGGAAGTGTTTATGGATGACTTTTCAGTCTTCGGGGATTCCTTCTCTACATGCCTATCCCATTTGGAAAAAATGTTAAAACGGTGTGAAGACACCAATTTGGTCCTAAACTGGGAGAAAAGCCATTTTATGGTGAAGGAAGGCATTGTTCTTGGACACAAAATCTCTAAGTCGGGAATTGAGGTCGACCGAGCTAAAGTTGACGTTATCGCCAAGCTCCCTCACCCGACTACTGTGAAAGGTGTCCGTAGTTTTCTTGGGCATGCCGGTTTTTACCGACGTTTCATACAAGACTTCTCAAAAATAGCCCGCCCAATGACTCACCTGCTTGAAAAAGAGACTCCATTTTTCTTCTCAAAAGAGTGTATCGAATCCTTTAATACACTTAAAAGAAAATTGACCGAGGCTCCAATTTTGATTGCTCCCGACTGGGACTTGCCCTTCGAACTCATGTGTGATGCAAGCGACTTTGCAATTGGGGCAGTCCTAGGGCAACGAAAAAACAAGCATTTCCAACCAATTCACTATGCCAGCAAAACCATGACCGAAGCTCAAGCACACTACACTACGACTGAAAAAGAATTACTTGCCGTAGTGTACGCTTTTGAGAAATTCCGGTCATATCTCGTTTTGTCCAAAAGCATAGTGTATACCGACCATTCTGCTATAAAGTATCTCTTCACTAAAAAGGATGCTAAGCCAAGACTGATGCGGTGGATCCTTTTGCTCCAAGAATTCGATGTTATCATCCGAGACAAAAAAGGAGCAGAGAATCTGGCCGCCGATCATCTTTCCAGACTTGAGAACCCTCATCAAGATAAACTCGAGAACAAGGAAATCACGGAAACATTTCCTCTCGAAACTCTTGGATCGGTTGCTCTTCGTGTTGATAGTACCCCATGGTTTGCAGATTTTGCAAATTACCATGCGGGGAATTTCATTGTCAAGGGAATGTCATCCCAGCAGAAAAACAAGTTTTTCAAAGATGTCAAACACTACTTCTGGGATGACCCCTTCTTGTTCAAAATCTGTGCGGATCAAGTGATCCGGCGGTGTGTGCACGGCAAAGAAGCTCTCGACATACTCGAAGCTTGCCACAATGGACCCACCGGGGGACATCATGGTGCAAATCTCACCGCCAAAAAGGTCTTTGATGCCGGATTCTTTTGGCCTACAATTTACAAAGATGCCCACGAGTTGGTTAAAAATTGCGACTCGTGCCAACGACAAGGAAAAATTTCACAAAGGGATGAGATGCCTCAAAATTCCATCCAAGTTTGTGAAATCTTTGACGTTTGGGGCATAGACTTCATGGGACCATTCCCATCATCAAAAGGAAACAAATACATACTTGTAGCTGTTGATTATCTTTCAAAATGGGTTGAAGCAAAGGCGCTCCCTACAAATGATGCTAGAGTTGTAGTTAAGTTTTTGAAATCCCTGTTTGCCCGATTCGGAACACCAAGAGCTATTATAAGCGATCGTGGGACCCATTTCTGTAATGACAAATTTGCAAAAGTGATGTCTAAGTATGGGGTCACACATCGTCTAGCTACCGCTTACCACCCTCAAACAAGTGGTCAAGTGGAGGTGTCGAATCGTGGTTTGAAACGTATTCTGGAAAGGACGGTTGGAGAAAACCGTGCCTCATGGTCCGACAAGCTAGATGACGCTTTATGGGCATTTCGTACTGCTTTTAAGACACCAATTGGTTGTACACCTTACAAGTTAGTATACGGAAAGTCTTGCCATCTACCTATCGAGTTAGAGCATAAAGCATATTGGGCTTTGAAACATGCTAACTTCGATCTTAAGACCGCGGGTGATCATCGGAAGCTTCAACTTAATGAACTTAATGAGCTTCGTGATCAAGCATACGAGAATTCTTTGATTTATAAAGAGAAGACGAAGAAACTTCACGACTCAAAGATCAAAAACCGCATTTTCAATGTTGGTGATCGAGTTTTACTCTTCAACTCTCGTCTTAAGATATTCTCCGGGAAGCTTAAATCCCGCTGGTCAGGACCATTTACCATTGTTCAAGTCTTTCCGTATGGCACCGTTGAGTTATCCCAAAACTCCGGGCCAAATTTCAAAGTAAATGGTCATCGTCTGAAGCACTATTTTGGAGGGGATGTCCCTGCTATGGATATCCCGGACCTCCAAACCTTCCCTAAGGACAATTAAATTCAGGGATTGGGTCAAGCTAAGTGACCCTAAACAAGCGCTTCGTGGGAGGCACCCCATGCTTATCCTAGTTTATCCATAGTTATGTTATGTAGTAATGAATAAGTGTTTAGTTGTTGTGAGGAGGCTTGCCTCTTTCCTTTTCCGTGTTTTGTGTTTTGTGTTGTATTGTCCAGGATTGCCCGGATTCTGAAGCCTCTCATGCTCGCGGTTTTGTCCTTCGATCACAAGAGCTTCAAATCCTCAGCTTCATTTTGGGAATCCGATATCCTAATCTTATCGACTAACGTTTATCTTTAAGCATAATTCATAAACGGCTTAGGATTTACGTAGAGACCCTTCGTAAAAACATTGAGGACAATGTTTCATTCTAGTATGGGGGGATCTTCGATTTGATTATGCCTGCAGCCGTTGTTTTCACGTAATCCCGTTTTTACCACCAAAATTTCAAAAAAATGAAAAAATTTAAAAAATTTCAAAAATAAAATAAGTGTTTTGTCACAATTTTGACTTTCCTGCTGGGTAGAATAAGAGTAAATTTTGACTCGATCGAGCGTGTTGAGCTCTAGCTTGTTCCTTAACTTTTAGACTAAGCGTTCGCGAATCCTCGCGAAGAACGAAAAATGATAGAGTTAAGTATGAGTTGGATGCTAAACAAGGATTATTTGGAAATCTTAAGAGCTCATGTGTGTAATTTGTCGCTTTTTCTCCCATAAGCTCTTAACCTGATTAATATACGTGCTACTTTTGGAGATTAAACTTAAATCAATAATTTTTATGTAGTATATAGCAAAAACTTTAGCCTTAGTTCAAATTTATACTTGAATTTTTCAAAAAGAATTTTCTTTAAAAAAATAATTAAAAAAAATATAATATAAACTGTCGGCTGATAAAAGTTTGTTGCATCTTGCCGGCTCACAGCCGATGTTACAGCCTTCTAAAAGGTCGAGGGTTACAATTGCATAAATGTTTAATATTAAGTGTGAATTAATAAATAAAAGATCTCTTTTTTTTAAATTCAAATATGCTTTTGAACTTTGGCTATTCTATTTTATAAGCTATGTATATACGAAAAACCTAAGAGTTTATGAAACCTATGGTTCGTGAGTCCCGATACTAGTCTCTGTGGGGTGTCAAAAGCCTGGTCACTTAACCGTAAGGTTGGGATGTGCCGAGACGAAAGTCGCTACATGGGATGATCTCGCCTTCAAACTCATTATTCTCGGGTGGAACGTGAAGCATAGAATTTTGCAAAACATTGATCCAAAGTTGAAATTCAAAATAGCACATACACCTAAGATATTATAATTGTCGGGAGTGAAAAGTTTACAAGTTATAAATATGAGTAGTGTTAGCATCTATTCTTGTATTTAACGGTGATTTTGTTTTAAGCTTGGTTTGGAATAAGTAAAAAGTCGGGGACGATGAATTTATCCTTTTTGGGGCATTTTAAGATTGAAATGCATCTTGTTCTATGATCCCAAATATTAATAACGAAAGTCAAATAAGTTAGCTAGTAGCTTAAAATGAAAAATACAAAAATATTAGTGTTAGTCAATGTAAATATTTAAAAATGGTAAAAACGGGGCTTGTCGAAGCTATTGATTCTTTATTTCCCCTGGGCAAACACTTTGCTACTTTTTGAGGTTATTAGTCGAGGGGGATCGAGATTCTTAGTTTTCTTAAGTGCTTACTTTATAGCATTGCGTGAGGACACGCAATAGTTTAGCATGGGGGATTTTGGTATGTGCTTAATTACACATACCGTTTTCCATCAAAACCAGACAGAAATGACCAAAAACGTACCAAAAATACATTGTATTTGTATGTTTTTACTTATTTTGTGCAGGAAACAGATATCTGAGAAAAAGACAAAAAATCAAGTAAAAACGAACAAAACCGAGCACGGAATGGAAGAGCGTGAAAAGACAAAGTCAAATCGAAGCCAAAGACCAAAAAGTCAAGCCAAAGTTAACAAAAGTCAACCAAATGGTCAACTCTGAAAAGTCAAAGTCAATGTCGAAGCCAAAAAAATCAAAGAATACTTAATGGGCCCACCCGAACCCATCTAATGGGCCGGATAAGCCCATTAGTATATACATATGAAGACTTAAAGCCCAAAATAAAACACAAGGGCCGATTCTGCCAATACCTTAAACTCATACACCACAAGGACAGTTTTTACACTTGATACATAGATGTTGAGGGGCCAATGTTACCAACACCCCAAACCTGTACCACACAAGGACTTGTTTTGCAACTACCCTTATAACTCTCAGGGGTGATTCTTGACAAATCCCCAAACTGCTAACCACCACAAGGATTGGATTTGCAATTAACATATATAAGTGGAAGGGTCACTTTTGCCAAAAGTTCAAACTTTCATACCCTGTCACTGTACATCTTCCCAAAACAGACATAAACCAAAAAACCCCATTTCCTACCTAAATTTCTATATATGTTTCTTCAACCCCCCTATCACATCTGCTATAGTCCAAACAAAAGTCACACCCCCACATGGTGATTGCCACCTTGGCAATCCCCAAGAACCTCATTGGACAACAAAAATCAAGGGTTTATATCTCTCACCTTGGGCACAAAGGCAATTGGATGGCTAAGATTTGCTTCTGATTCATCTCATACAACAAAAAAACACATTGTGTTTTCCCTCTATAAAGAAACACAAGCAAGAAGAAGACAAAAGACCCAAGAGCCAAGACCTAATAGTTTTTCTATTTAAGTAACTCATTTGTAAGCCATTGGGCAGAGAGAGTTAGTTAGCTTTAGTTTAACCTAGTTTAAGTTGTTTTTCAACTGAATTGTAATCTGTTTTTTTTATGAATGAAATTTAGGTTTGAGTTTTCATAATTTGATTTTAAGTATTAAGGTTTGCCATTGTTTTTAAAAGCTCACTTAGATTTTCATAAGCTGTTTTACATCTTATTTAACTAAAAAGTAATTTAAAATATAATTGTTAAGGGAATTCATCAAAAAAAATTCACCACAAAACACCTCAGCTTATTTATATGGATGATAAGCCAATTTAGGATGGGCTTATGGACTTACCAGCTTGTTTTATACAAGCTGGAACTTTGTAGATAAGCTCCTTTGAGTCCTCTTAGCCTTGTTTAGAGCAAAGGCTTTTGGTAAGTCTCCATTTTCATTTTAGCTTACTTTTTACTGTAGCATTAGCTTATTTGCTGCTTATTACCTGCTTTTTCTTGATAATTGATGCTTATTTAAGTTTTTCATGCTTGTATGTGCTTTGTGTTTGCTTACTTTGTTCATTGTTTGAGTTATGCTTATAGACTGCTTGTTTTGCTTATAAACTGCTTATTACTTTTTAACTTACTTAAGTGCTTATCACTGGAACTTTTACACTTCTTGTTGCTTAATATACACTGCTAATCATCTGTTTTTCAAAACCTTTTCTTAAATTTTGTCTAATCAGTTTTAAAAAGCTTTTAGAAAAATTAAAAGGGTGTTTGGGTTAAGGGATAAAATGGGTCAAAATAGGTTTAAAATCTTTTTGGGTCATTGAGTCAACTTTGTAACCTATATCTTAGCTTATTTAAGCTATTTTCAAAACTTTTTTGGTTCCTAAGTCTGTTTTTAAGTTTTTTCTATAAAGCCTTTAAAACTATGGAATTAAAGTTGTTTCAAACAGCTTATTTGATTAAGCTGTCCAAACCAAGCTTTTAAGCATTGGTTTGGACTTGTTTTAAGTGTTTAAGTGTCCTTAAGTTGTCTTTGGTTTTTATCAAAAATCTGTCCTAGGTTTTATTAAGCTTTCATGTCTTAAACTACTCTTTTGATCCACAAATATCAGCAGCTTATTTTTGTTTTTAGCTTTTAAAAATTGGTGCACAAGCTCATTAGGAGCTTGTGTCCATCTGTTTTAACTTCCTTTAAAATTTTAAGCTTATTTATAAGCTGGCTTATAGCCCTTTTTCTTTGTAAATACTTCCCCTGGTGCAAAACAGCACCCTTTGGTGTCCTTTTTATTGCTTATTTTTTATCCTGGTGCAAAACCAGTTTTTCTCAACCCTTTTTCTTGCTTATTTGTTAGTAAAACCCTAGGTCTCTTTACTTTTCTAGAAAGCCTCTAAGTAGCTCTTTAAGCTACTATAAGCCAGGAAGCCAAAAGTCCCTTTAGGTGGCTTTTCTTTAAGCTAGAAAAAGCTCATTTGGGATTTTCACCTAACAGTACTAACTACAAGTTATACTGTTGGAGTATTTTTGCTTATTGAAGCTTTTAAGCTTATTGAATTTGCTTGATTTAGGTTTAAGTGTGCTTATTAGGTTAGATTAAGCTTAATTTAGCTTATTTTATTTAAAGTAGGCCTTATTTTAGCTTGGTTGCAGTTTTAGTTAAAAATTTCTAAGTGTCTTTGCTCTTTAGCTTTTTTTGTCTGTTTTAGCTTATTCCAGCTTATTTCTTTTGCTTATTTTTGTTCTAAGTGCTTATTTAGTGTAGCTTAGTGTCTATGTTAGCTTATTTTCAAGTTTGCATTGCTTGCTTGTCTTAAAAAAGAGCCAAACAGTTAGATAAAATAGCCTTAGTGTAAAAAGAGAAAACTGTCCCTTCTTTTGCTCATTTTTCGTGCTTATTTCTAAGTTACAAAATTTTTCCCTTTTTTAAAGTTGCTTATTTTTAGTCTTTTCAAAAAGTTGTAAAAAAATGTCAGGAATAAAGCATTGGGATTTGTGGGAGACCCGAGTGAGGACATGACTCGATACTCGGGACATCACCCAAAATCAAACCACACTTTTATACAACACCTCTACCGCTGTGCTACAATAGCTCATCCGGTAGAGGTTTGTTAAATTAAATATATAAGCCCTTTTAGCCTTATAAGCCCACCGCCACCATTTAGCTTATTAACAGCTTATTAATAAGCTGTTTTTCCAATTTTAGATTTTTCTTAGGATCTTTGTAGTGTAACTTATTTTCCCTAAATTTTTCATAATTTTTCATAATCGTTTATTATTTTTAATCATTTATTTTTATTAAAACTGTTTTTTAATTATAATAAATTAAATAAAATATAAAATAATTTCTTCTTTTTTTGAAAAAAATTTTATCAGTTTTTCACTTTGGTAAAAAATAGTAATTTTTTCGTAGGGTTTTTTTAGGGTCGTTTTTTTTGCAAAATTTTACTTTTTAAAAAACGGGTTTCGTACCCGCTTTTGTTTTCTCATTTTTAAGCTCGGTTTTAACTCGTTTTTTAGTCTGGTCTTTTTTAAACTTCATTTTTAGTCACCTAGAGTAGATTAGAAGTAAAAATTTCTTTGTAGGGTTAATTTTTAAGATTTTAGGTTTTTGACCCCTTGTTCGGGATTCCTGCTCTCGTTTTTCAGTTAATTTCATAATTTTTAGGTTTTTCTTAATCGTTTTTGCATATTAGTAGATAATTTAGCTTTCTAATCCTCTTAATCATTAATACCATTCAAATTCCAACTTTCTGACTGTACCGATTTTCAAGCACAGCCTCGTTGAGGATAAACGACCCGGGAATATTCTATACTACTTCTCGGTTTCATTGATTATTTTTAGATTATCCTTATTATATATGATATATATAAAGGTGATTCAAAATTAAATAACCAGAGTTGTAGTTGAGGCTGTTGATCGAGATGAGACAGAGACGGGTGTGAAAGGCCCGGTTGAGGTTAGAGTTGTGAGGGTTACGCATCCTGCGATGCCAGAGGATATTCCTGAGCCTGGTCAGGAGGGAGCACTAGAGGTTACGTATGAGACATTGGGAGATTTGGTTCAGAGGTTCCATGATCACACTCAGGCTATCTCAGTCCATCGTATACAGGCTATTGAGGGAGTTCAGAGAGAGCAGGGATATAGGATTGTTGGGGTTGAGTCGGCAGTTATTGCTTTGACAGAGAGGATTGCTGAGTTAGAGAGGGATAACAAGAGGCTCAAAGGCACCGCGAGTGTTAAGAGTCAGAGAGTTGACCGACTCTAGCGCGGCATGTCACGTATGCAGAGAAAGTTAAGGCAGATGCGACGACTTCGATTTTATGATCGAGTGAGAGTTGGCAGACTTGAGGCGTGTGCTAGGAAGCACATGGGCTACCGTCCTTAGAGATGTTCGTTAGTATTACAGCATTGAGTAGTAGCGTTTAGTGATAACCGTAGTGTTAGAACTCGTATCTTCTGTATTTTGAAACGTTGTGATGTAATCACTAGTGTTCAAAAAAAAAACTAACTGTCATTTTTAAGCTCATTTTCTGAGCTTATTATAGCTTTTCAAAAATAATTTTAAGTTTTAAAGTTGTTAGTTTTCAGCTTATTTATAACTTTGTTTTTAAAGTTTTTCAAGAAGAAAAAAAAAAGAGTAGGGAAGTCAGGGGTGAGCAAGGCCCGAACCCCTGACCTCTACCCACTCAACTTTTATAGCACCTCACACACACACACTTAACCAACTGCGCCCTTGGGACTTTTCTGTCTTAGGGTGTGTTGGTTAATGTTTTAACCCTTTTTTCACTTTTTTCTTTTTCAGCCCTTTTTTAGCTTATTACCAGCTTATTCAATAAGCTGGTAACCCCGTTTTTATTTTTCTTAAATTCCTTATTACTCAAAGTATTTTTCTCAGATTTTTATAAATTTGTTTACTATTTTTAATAATTAATTTTCATTAAAACTGTTTTTAAATCATATTAAATAAAATAAAAGTCAAAAAAAATAAAATTCTTTTTTTTTTCAAAATTTTCTTTTATCATTTAGGACATAGGAAAAATAGATTTGCTTTCGTAGGGTCAAAATTTTAGATTTCGATTTTTTAAAGAACGGGATTGAATCCCGTTCTCGTTTTCTTCGCGTTTTTAACTTTAAAAGCTTTCGTTTTTGGTCTAGTTTTCTTTAATCTTACTTTTTAGTCATTTAGGGTTAATTAAAAGTTAAAAAACCAATTTAGGATTAAATTTTGATAAATTAGGTTTTTAAGTCGCGTTTCTACGTTCCCGTTTTAGGTTTTAACTTAAATTG
This sequence comes from Tanacetum coccineum, assembly GCA_026074375.1. Lineage (NCBI taxonomy): Eukaryota > Viridiplantae > Streptophyta > Magnoliopsida > Asterales > Asteraceae > Tanacetum > Tanacetum coccineum. Next base: position 23,856 of record BQNB010006766.1, on the reverse strand, counting down.
CTTTCGTTTTAGGGTTTCTTTTACTTGTTTTTGCATTTTTAATTGTAGAAATAGATGACCAATTCAAATCTTTGATCATTCAAGCACCATTTTCAAACCGATTTTCGATTTTCAAATTCACGCCTCGTCGGGAAGAACGACTCGGGTCCGGTTTTAAACTTTGTGGATAACGAAGTGAGAGACCGATACTTCCGGTAATACTATACTACTATTATTGATATTATCCTATTTATTATATATTTATATGTATTAAAAGGAACCTGTCACTGCACATATTTCATGCTATTAAATATCAAAAGTTCACGATAAATGATTAAATATATACAAATAACGCCACCGAAAATATGTATAATTTGGGCGCTATCAAACCGCTACCCTCTCCCCAGAATTGATGACTTGTTTGACCAACTACAAGGTGCGTGTTGTTTCTCCAAGATAGATCTTCGTTCAGGATATCATTAGTTAAGAGTTCGAGAAGAAGATATATCGAAGATCGCGTTTAGAACATGTTATGGGCGCTTTGAGTTCACAGTCATGCCATTTGGGCTGACGAACGCACCAGCAGTATTTATGGACTTTATGAACCGCGTTTGCAAGCCGTATTTGGTCTCTGATTATTCATAAATTGTGTTCTTAAACGACATACGCCTTATTACTCAAGTAAAGAAGAGCATGAATCCACCTCCAAGACGATTTATAGACTTTCAAGGAGGAGAGTTATACGCCAAATTTCGCAAGTGTGAATTTTGGTTAAAAGAAGTCTAGTTCCTAGGACACGTGGTCAACCGGGATGGTATCCATGTGGATCCTAGTAAAGTTGAGTCGGTAAAGAACTGGAACACCCCTGAGTCACCCATAGAGGTCCGTTCATTTTTCGGATTGGCAGGTTATTACAGAAGGTTTTTTGGAAAGAATTTGCTGCTTAGTAGATCGCCAAGCCCTCTTCACCTGTTGATCTCAAAAGAATAAGACGATATTGTGGGGTGTATAAGAAGAAGAAGCATTTCTTGTTTTATAAAGGAGAAGTTATGTATTGAATGTCCGTGTTTAGCACTCCCCGATGGACCAAATGTGACTTTGTTTTGGTCTATTTTGTGATACGTTCAAACTAGGGTTTGGGTGTGTGCTAATTGCGAGCGAGGCAAGGTGGGGCTGATTGTGTATTCCTCAAGAAATTAAAAATACGTATGAGAAGAATTATTACCACCTACGCTTGGTTCTGTGGGTGTGGTGGTTGTTTGCCACTAAAAACTTAGAGACATTATCTTTACGGAACGAAAAGTGTCATTTACACTGATCACAAGAGTCTCTAGTACCTTTTCAACCAGAAGGAATTGAATATGCGGCAGATGCGGTGGATTGAATTTCTCAGTGACTATGAATGCGAAATCAAAATACATCTGGTCTCAAGCAAATGTAATTTTGTTTTATTTTCCCCCCCCCCCCCCCCCCCCCCCCCCCCCCCCCCCCCCCCCCCCCATATATAATATATGGCGGATGCTTTAAGCAGAAAAGAAAGACTCAAGCCGTAGGCGATGTTTCTCTTAATTTTTTTTCGACTGTTATCTCGACGTGCGTTGCCATGAGCAATGAATATCCAGTACTGGACTCAAGGCCCCAAAATTTTGGAGGCACAAGGAGAAGCTTCTAATGACCTCAAAGCCCCAACCGAATGGGTAAGAGGTTTGGAAACACACATTGAAAGGCAGGATGACGATGAAATTTTCTTCTTTAATCAGATTTGGATTCCATCAGTTGGTGGTGTAAGGAAATTGATCATGGATGAAGCTCACACTTCTAGGTATTCAGTACATCCTGGTGCGGATAAGATGTACTATGATTTGAGGGACTTGTATTGGTGGCTTGGTATGAAGAGAGACATTGCTGAGTATGTTAGCAAGTGTCTTACGTGCTCCAAGATAAAAGCCGAACATCAGAAACCTTCAGGATTACTTCAGCAGCCAAAAATTCCAACATGGAAATGGGAGCAGATAACAATGGACTTAGTCACAAAGTTACCTAAAAGCAGCAGTAGGTATGATACGATTTGGGTCATTATTGATAGATTGACCAAGTCGGCTCACTTCTTACCAATTTGTGAAGAAATAATACGGAGAATAGAATCGGCAAGGTTTATATATCAACGAAGATTGTAGCGAGACATGGTTGTGTCTGGTGTGCAATCATTTTGGTCGTTCGCGTCACACTTATAGCAAGCTTTTTGATAAGTGCTTAATTACACATATCTTTTACCTCTGAAAACGAGCTTAAATGACCAAAAACAGACAAAAACTGCCAAATATATGTTTGTTTTGCATTTGTATTGTGCAGGAAGTGGATATCATCAAAAAGACAGAAAACCAAGCCAAAATGACAAAACTGAGCATGGAATGGAAAAGACTGTGCAAAAGCAAGGCCAAAGTCCAAAAATGCCAAAGTCAGAGTCAATACTGAAGAGAATACAGAGTCAAACCGGATTAGCCGGAACTGAAGATACTTTTGAAAGCAATCTTAACCCCATCTGATGGGCCGGGAAAGCCCAATGCGTATATTTTTTTATGAGACTGTGAAGACCAAATGGGCCCTCAATCAATTACAACAGCCCATTTGTGTGCAATTGACAAAGACTGTGAAGACTTTGAAGACCCAATCCTAGCTCACTTTACTGCCGAATATTCCCTCAGCCATGGTACACACAAAACCCATCCTACACCTATTGGCTTGAAAAAAGCCCCACAGTAACCAAACCTGTACCTTTATTTTTTAAATCGGGCCCAGACCCACTAATGGGCCCAATAAAGCCCACGACACCGTATTGGGCCCAAACCCAAAAGCCCTAGTGGGCCCAATACAGCAATAACCTTTTTTATAAAACACAAGGACCAAAAATGTAAATTTTAAAAACTTTGTTTTATAATTAAAAATGAAAAAAAATAAAGAAAAGGGGCCAAAAATGCCAAGTCTTGAAAGTTGTTTTATTAAGAAAAATAGGAAAATAAAACACAAGGGCTAGTTTTGCAAATTGCTTAAACCTTCTTTATTTCTTTTAAGTTAAAACAGCAGGGACCATTGTTGTAATTAACTAAAACTCTTTTAGTTATAAAACAGCAGGGACCAAAACTGCCATAACCAAAACCTTCTTTGTTTCCTTTTAATTATAAACCACAAGGGCCAATTGTGCCACTTCCAAAACCTTCATTATAACTAAAAACGGGCCCAAAAAGAAGTGAAAAGAGAGAAAGAGTGGAGGGACTAGAATTGCACCTTCTCCAAACATTTTGTTTAAACCTGCAACCATAAACCCTGTACACCCCGTACCCGCCAAAACCTTACCCCCCATTTCCCACGGTTTTATGGCCAAACCACCTCTCCAGTACACACTCACAGCTCACCCACACCTTCCCCCACACTTTGTATAACCTAGGATGCCAGCTTGGCAATCCAAGGGTATTTTCGATCTAAGGGTTGAGATTTCATTAAAAGAGAGCCAAGGTAATGGATGGCCAGGATGATATGTGAGTTTATACTCACATAAGAAGCACACTTGAGCTTTTCTACTCTACAAACAAGCACACAAGCCAGCACAAGGTCGAAGTCAACAAAAGTCAACAAGGACCAAGACTCAGCCTTAGCTCATTTCTTTTTGTATAAATAGGGCCATTGAGCCAGTGATACAGTATGTAATTTTTTCTTTAATATTTCTTTTCAAGTTGTAAAAGCATTTTCAATTTCCCGTACTTGTAACTTTTCCAAAGTTCAATGAATTAAGATTTTCAGTTCTGTTTTGTGTTCAAGATATTTCATAAGTTAAGTTGTTTAAGTTTAAACTCTTAATCTAAGGCACTTAATCTGTTTCCAAATATTTTTTATATATAAAAACTAAGAAAAGGAAAATACAAAAAAGAGAGAAGTGGCTGAATGGAGCAAATGATCAAGAAATGGAAGGATCATTGGGGTATAATTTGATTCAAAATCTAAGGACTTAGGGGTTGTTAGGTTTAGTTTAGGTTCCTTAAACTCTTGGACCCGTGTAAGTGTTCTGTCTTAAATTTTAGCTTATTTTTCACTGTAGCAATCAGCTTATTTTAACTTAATTTTAGCTTATTTATGATAGATTAGCTTAATGATGCTTGTTATTTGATTTAAAGTTAATTCTGTGCTTAGAATTTTAGATATAAGTTAAAACTGCCAAGATAAGCATATAAAATCATATAGCTTAATAGCTTATTTTTCAGCTTATTTCTTTTTAATTTTAAGTTTTTAGTGCTCAACTTAATCTAACTAGTTAATATTATTAGCTGTCTTTAAATTAAAATCTGTTTAAAAATAGTTTAAATCTGTGTAAGTATTTTAAGGAGTGTTTGGGTTAAGCCCAAACAGGGTCATTATGGTTAAATTTTTGCGTCAAAAGCACTCAGCCAACTTTGGCTGAGTGTAGGGGCTTATTAAGGTTAAAAAGTCATAAGGTTTTAAGTCAAAAAAGGTGTCATTTGAGTTTTTTCTAAGTTGCTAAAAAATCTGTTTTAGTTAACAAATCTTTTACAAGCTTTTTAGATTAAGCTGTTTATATCATTTTAAAACTTTTTTTTTAGTCCCCTTTTAAGTGTCAAAGTGTTTCTAAAGTTTGCCATTTGTTTTCTTAAAATTTAGTCAAATCTGTCAAAAGAATTGTGCAAAGTAATTTTTTTAGAAAACCTCAATTTCAATCTCAAAAATTAGCAGGAAAAAGTGTTTTTTATAAAAAGAGCTTTTGAGCTCAAGCTCAAATCTCACCCCTTTTAATCTATTTGAACCTGGTTTGTAGTCTTAAGCTCTTTTGAGTTTATTTGCATAAGCCCAAAAAGCCTCCGTAGCTGCCTGCTTAGCCCCCCTTGGTGCTAAAGCTTGACTTTAAGCCCATTTATTTAGCTTATTCTAGACTAAACCTTAGGTTTTTTTTGCTTATTTAGATAGTATTTAGGTTAGTCTTTTTAATTCAGCAACTTATTAACCTTAGTTTGCTTATTAGGGTACTTAATTTGTAGTTTAAAGTAGGGATTTCATTGTTTTTAAGCCTTAGTATAAGACTTAGCTTATTTTAAAACTGTTAGCTTATTAGGAGCCTTAATCTGTTATAATTTAGCTTAACATAGTTCATTCAACTTATTTTTATGAATTCTTAGCTTATTTCATAGTTCGGCTTATTGTGTAAGTAAGAAGAAGTGAAAAAGAAAGCCAAAATGCCCAAGTCTTTTGGACTCAGCACATGCTGAGTCCTATTTTTAAGCCTTCATTTCTGGCTTATTAGTGCTTATCTCTTTGAGATTTTTGGAATTTATTGAAGCTTATAAACCCCTTTACAAGATTTGAAAAGCCCAGCCCTTGAAAAGCTTATTTGATTGCTTATTTTTAAGCAAACAAACAGCCCTTTGTGTAATATTGACTTAGCACATGCTGATTAAAAAATAAGCCCATTTTCTGGCTTATTGGTTAAGTTTGAGAAAAAGTTGTAGTTGAAAAAAATAATAAGCTCAACGAGCTTATTAAGTTTATGTAAAAACATTTTGTTTTAAAAGTGGTACTGTAGCAAAAATTTATTGAGGAGAGTGGGACTCGAACCCCTCCCCTCTAGGCCACGCAGCATACTTAAGCACACACTTTATAACCATCGGCACCGGCAGGGCTATCCATTATCCATTTACACTATTAGTTATATAAGGCCTCTTTGGCCTTTTAGCTTATAAAGCTGTTCGGCTTAATAACAGCTTATTTATAAGCTGTTTTCGGGATTTCTTATTTTTCGTAGGTAATTTTTATAGTGTAGTATTTACTGTAATTTTTTCATAATTTTTAAAAATAGTTTATTATTTTTTTATCAATTAATTTAGTTTCCAACTTTAAAAATTCATAAAAAATACAAAAATTATCAAAAAAATATTTTTCTTTTTTACAAAATTTTCTTTGGTCATCTAGTTTGTAGAAAAAATATAAAAACTAGTGTAGGGTTAAATTTTCGAAAAATCAATTTTTAAAGAACGGGTTTTTAACCCGGGTTTTGTTTTGACTCGTTTTTAGGTCAAACGACCTCCGTTTTTAGTCTACTTTTTTTTAAACTTCGTTTTTAGTCGAATAGAATCTATTTGTGCTTTTAGAATTTTTCTAAGTGTTAAATTGTAGAATTTAGGTTTTCCCCTCTCGTTTTCCGTGCCCGTTTTAGGTTTTGTGCTATTAGATTGTATTTTAGGGTTTCCCTATACCTAATTTTGTTTCCCGTAGTTTTTAAGATCCCCATTTCCTTTGCTTGTTTTCCCGTAGATTAAATTAGGTTTTATTTAATTAACTTTAGTTTTAATTATATCAGTGTTTCCATCATTCAATTTCTCATCAAACCAGGATAAATTTCAATTGCAGCCTCGTTGGGACATACGACCCGGGAATATCTCTTCCGGAATCTTTTTATTATTGATTCTTATATATTTTATTTCTAAGTAGGTCTTGACTTTTTCCCTTTGTCAAGGGTGAAGAGTTTGGATTTGCCTAGTAGTATTATATACATACTATTGACGAATCAATGTTCATTTATACAGATCAATAATTGGATCATTGATGTACCTAACAGCTTCTAGACCAGACATAACTTTCGCTGTTTATGCTTATGCAAGGTTCCATGTTACCCCTAAAACCTTACATCTTCATGATGTGAAGAGGATCTTTAGATACTTGAAATGTCAACCTAAATTAGGCCTTTGGTATCCTAGAGATTCACCATTTGACTTGGAAGCCTTTTCAGATAGTGACTATGCTGGTGCTAGTCTTGACAGGAAATCCATAACAGGAGGTTGTCAATTTCTTGGCAAGAGATTAATTTCATGGCAATGTAAAAAGCAAATAATAGTTGTAAACTCCACTACTGAAGCAGAATATGTTGCTGCTGCAAATTGCTGTAGACAGGTGTTATGGATTCAAAATTAAATGCTTGATTATGGATTCAACTTCATGAACACCAAGATTTACATTGATAATGAAAGCACCATTTGTGTTGTAAAGAATCCAGTGTTTCACTCTAAAACCAAGCACATAGAGATTAGGCACCATTTTATCAGGGATTCTTATGAGAAGAGACTTATTCAGGTGCTTAAGATCCATACATACCATAATGTAGCTGATTTATTGACAAAGGGATTTGATGTTAGCAGGTTCAACTATTTAATCGCTAGCACTGGACTTCTAAATTTGTAGCTACATGGTTTCAAGGGAGGTTAATGGTGTATAAGTGCAGTGGATTATACACAAGTGCTATTTGGATTGAAGTTGGAAGGTAAATATGATGATCAGTTACTTAATACTGTTGGGCTTAGCTTTCACTACTTGAAGAAACTTTGTACTGCTGGTACAAAATGTTTATACTACTAGGATTGGTTAGTGCTGCTCACAGGTGTTTAAAGATGGTTTTGATGGATGTATTGGGTTAAAGATGCTCTTTGGACCGGTATTAAGGGTTAAACATGGTAAGAAGTTAGTTAGTGCTGCCATGCTTGCTTTATGCTGCTGGGCAAAAGTTAGTACTGTCAGACATAGAGTTAGTGCTGCCAGGCAAACTTAGTACTGCTGGATTACTGTTAAAGGAAGTACTGTTGGGGGTCAAATGTGTAATTATAACAGTTTCTTCATCAATAGGTTTCTTAAACTCTATAAAACCCGTTCTCAATCACACATTAATCTTACCTAATTTCTCTCATACGCTCTAAATTTACAAACCCTAATCAATTTTTCTTGCCGACCAACTGAATTCATCAACAATGGCTGATCTTGCATTTGTCAAACAACATAACATGGTTGCTTATCTGGAAAAGACTGAGGAGAATGCTGACTTTCATCAGATATTGGACTTCCTGACATCTAGTTCGATCAATTTTGCTCTCACTGTAAGTCCAACTATCTATGCTTCATACATTGAACAGTTTTGGAACACTGCTTGTCTCAAAACAATCAATTCAGAGAAGCAAATACATGACAATGTTGATGGCAAGATTGTGGTAGTATCATAATCATCAGTGAGGAGAGATCTTCACTTAAATGATAAGGATGGTACTGCTTGCCTAACAACTAATGAAATTTTTGAAAACCTTTCACTGATGGGATATGAGCCAGCTTCTAATAAATTAACTTTTTACAAAGGTTTATTTTGTCCTCAATGGAAGTACCTCATACATACCATCCTTCATTGCTTAAGTTCAAAATCTACTTCATGGGATCAGTTTTCTACAAGTTGATGGCAAAGCATTCACTATTACTGAAGCATCTGTTAGGAGACATCTCCAATTAGCAGATGCAGATGGTCTTAGTGTTTTGCCAAATACTAAAATTTTTGATTAACTCACACTGATGGGATATATTTTAACTGATGATAAATTGACTTTTCAAAAAGGAAAATTTTCCCTTCAGTGAAGATTTTTGATCCATACCATCCTACACTGTCTTAGTCCTTAGAAAACCTCTTGGGAACAATTTAGTAGTAATATAGCAACTGCTCTTATTTGTTTGGCAACAAACAGAACCTTTAACTTTTCTAAATTGATTTTTGATGGTATGGTGAAAAACTTGGATAGTAAATATAAGTTTTTAATGTATCCAAGATTTATTCAAATATTTTTGGACAAAAACAAAAGATTTCTTAAACCTCACAACTATAAATATATTGCTCCTACTTTAACTCTAAAACTTTTTAGCAATATGAAAAGAGGTTTTTCTGGGGAACACGCTCCTTTGTTTCCAAATATGCTGGCACTTTAAGCAGAAGAGGGTGAAGGTTCAGGAAATCCCTCTGAACCCCAACCACCACCTTCTACTGCTCAACCTACTCATGAAGAGCAAATCCCTGTTATTGAATCATCATCACATCAAAAGACCCAAACACCTAGGCAAGCCTTACAAGAGGTCACTGAGTTACCTCAGACTAGTGAGCCTATACCCAATGTACTAGATGAGGATGTCTATCAAGAATGGGATGACATAGTGGAAAGGGCTACCACTACTGCTGCTAGCTTAGATGCAGAGCAGGCCAGTGGTAACATCCTTAAGACCCAATCCACGGCAATGCCTAATGTGCCTCTTCCTTAGGGAATTGGTGCAGGTGGCAGTCTCAGGTGCCAAGAAGCCATAGGGGGTTCCATTGCTCAGACTAGGTCTGAGAGGGTACCTACACCGCCCCATGATTCACCTCTCCCAAGAGGTCACACACCTAGAAGTGATGAGGGCAGTATGACACTACATGAATTGACGGTTCTATGTACACAATTATCAAACAAGGTGGAAAGCTTGGAGAGAGAATTGAAGCAAACAAAATAAACCTATGGTGTTGCATTTACTAAACTTATCAAAAAGGTGAAGAAGTTAGAGCAAACTGTCAAGACAAGCCAAGCTAGAAGGAGAGCTAAAATTGTTATCTCAAATGATGAAGAGGTTTCAGGGGATTCTTCCAAACAGGGGATGATGATAGAAGACATTGATCAAGATGCAAGAATTACTCTAGTTACTCCTACAAAGGTTAGTAGTCAAGAAGATCAACCTGAAGATCAGTTGAGAGTTCTTAGTGCAGCTAAGGTAATTGCAGATGCAGCTAGAGTTTACACTTATACTAGAAGAAGAAGGGCAGTTACAACTGGTAGTGGTAGAGTTAGTACTGACAGTAGGATAATTATTACTGATGAAGAATCAGTTAGTACTGTTGGTGCATCAACGCCAGTTAGTACTGCAGGTATGGTTCAAGAAAGTACTCCTTCACCAAGAGCAACAAAGGATAAGGGTAAAGCCATTATGACAGAATCTAAGCCTGATCAAACCACTACAAAGTTGAAATAAAGACAAGAAAGAGCTGGCTATGAAGCAGCTATAAGATTACAAGAACATCTTGATGAAGAAGAAATTTAGAGGATTGCCAGGGATGCAAAAGTAGCTTAAAAGCAACAAGAAGAAATTGATGCAGCAGAAAGACAGAAAATAGATCAAGTACATCAAGCAGCTCAGGGTTTTATAGAGGATGAATGGGAGAACATTAGAGCAAGAGTTGAAGCTGATGAAGAGCTAACTCAGAAACTACAAGCAAAAGAAAGGGATAAGTATAGTAAAGTTTATCAAGCAAAGATGCTTGTAGATCTAATGAAAGAATTGTTAAACTCGTGGTTTTATGCAGGTTTATAACAGAAGAATAAATATATTAAATGTTGTGCAAGTTTTATTTTCAAAAATGATTAAAAACTTTGAGTTTTTTGGACTTGAGCGTTTGACGCCGTCAGGGTTGTGGTAACCCCGTCACAGGTGTCGTGGTGATGGCATCGCGTGTAATCGTGACGCCGTCTCCACAGTCTGTAAAAATGAAATTTTTGTTTTTGATGAAAAATTTCCTGCACTTGATTCCATAAGTTAATTCCTGTATAAATGGCTGTATAAAACCTGAGATTTAAGAATTCAATCATATGACTCGAAACTGACGCGAATTAATCTAAACAATTCATTTAACATGTTTGAATTTTGGCTCAAGAGCAGGATAAATTCCCCTACACTTATTGGTTGCAAAATACCTTTGATTGAAATTAAGATGAGGTTAAAATAATACAAAGCATGATTACAAGATAATTCAAACATAATAAAACAAACCATGATGAATTAAAACACACATGACACTCCTAATATGCGGGAAAAGTAAATTGGGTTGCCTCCTAAGAAGCGTTTTTCTTTATTAACGAGTCTTGTAGCTAGACTCGAAGTCACACGTCCTTTGATTGTAGTGTTAAACTCAACCTTTTAAATTATATAAATATATAATAAATATATAACTAATAAGGCTAAATCAACGGTAAAGTATTCTGAGAGGCTTTTAAAAGATTCGTTTCTATCCTAAACAAAATCCCTCAAAAATATACCAGGGTCATCTCCCAACGAGGTGCAAATTAAAAATCGAGAACGTTTGTGATCGCGTGAATTGAATGGATTAAGGATTTTTGGATTTTGTTTTTCTAATTCTACGATTAAAATGCAAAAAACGAGTAAGGGAAACCTAAAAACGAAAGCTAAAAGTGATTAAAAGCTAAAAACGAGAACCGGACCCGAAATCCGGTTCTTTAAAAAATGAAATTTTGCAAAAATAACCCTACGAAAGCAAAATTAATTTTCCTAAGTGCAAAATGATAAAAGAAAATTTTGAAAAAAAGAATTATATTTTTTTGACTTTTATTTTATTTTTAATGAATTAAAAACTGAAAATTGAATTTAAAGAAAATTTGATATAAAATATCAGTAAATTAAAATGGAAAATCTGAAAAAATAAAGGAAAAAGATTATGCTATGCTGGATTCGGGAAAAAAAATAAAAAGCTGGAAAAGACAGCTCTATAAATAAGCTGGAATAGCAAAAGTTGGCAGTGGAAAAACCAAATAGGGAAAAATGAGTATAAGAATTAAAAGGTGAGTAGGGCTAACAGATAGCCCTACTGGTGCCGTTGGTTAAGTGTGTGGGAGTATGGGACGTGTATGTGTAAAAGGGGAGGTCCAGGGTTCGAATCCTTGGGCCTTCCTTTTTACAAAAACTTTTTTTTTCTTTTTTTTTAAAAAAAACTTATAAAGCACACAAAAATAAGCAAATTTAAAACAGATGACTTTTTATGAAACCTTAAAAATAAGCTGGAAAAGGGCCAAATAAGCTGACAGAATATGGTTTTTACACAAAGGGCTTAAAAGGCTTGACTGTTTAGCAATCTTAGGATAAATAAGCCAATGGAAATGCAAACTAAGCTAAGGCAGATAGCTAACTAGACCTAATAAGCAAATGTAAGCTAAATGAGCAAGTTAAAATAAGTAGAAAGCCAAAAATAATCAAATAAAGCAAATATGGCAAAACTGCATACAAGACAGCCCAAGGACACTTCTTTGGGCTTAATTTTAAGCACCAAGAAGGATCCTTGTGGGTATGAGTCCTATACTAGCTTAAAGATTGGCTTATGGGCTATTTGAAAAAACAAGAAGAAAACAGTTTGAATCTTAATAAGCCAAGAAAAAGCTAACTAAAAATGGCTGCTAACAAAGATTGGCTATTTTTGGTTTTTTCTAAAAAACAAATGTGCACAGGCAGCCTTAAAAATAAGCTATGAAATAAACTCTAAACTAAAAACTAAGCTAAAACAGATTGAGTATGACTCCTAATGAGCTTATGCGCAAATTTTCATAAGCTAAAAACAATTTTAACTTTCTGAAAATTAAAAATGGAAAAGAAGGCTTTTGACTAAAGAGAGGACTTAACAGATTTTAAAATAAACAAAGGTAAACTTAAAGGACTTTTATCCTACTGAATTTAAACACTAAAAAGGACTCAAAAGAACTCTTAAAAACTTGTTTTGAAAACTGAATCAAATAAGCTTCTTAAAACTGATTTTGAGCCACAGTTTCAAAGAACCTTTTTGAAAAACATAAAAACTAGCTTAAAGACTAAAAAAAATTGAAAAACTGATTAAAAACAGCTTAAGAATGCTGGTTAAAGCTAGCCAAGTGACCCAAATGGCTTTTAAGCCAATTTACCACTTTGCACCATGTCCCAAACACCCCTTTAATTTTCTAAAATCCTTTTCAAAACTGATTTAAGGAAAATCTAAGCAAAGATTTGAAAAATAGAAGATAACCAAGCAATGTTAAGCTAAAATAAGCACAATACAAGCAAGAATAAGCACTGAAATAAGCAACTAAGGAAATAAGCAGTTTAAAGGCATTTAAAGGCAGTTTAGCACAAAGACTTAAACAAAGCACAAATAAGCAATCAAGAAATGACAAATAAGCATAAAAGACATGAATAAGCAAGAAAAGACAGAAAATAAGCAGAAATAAGCTAGCTACAGTAAATAAGCAAAAGTGTAAAAAGGAAACTTACAAAGGTCCTTAGCTTTTTGGCAAGTGTATAAGCTCTCAAACAGCTTATAAACAATCCTAAATGCTTCCCATGAAGCTCTAAACCAAGGCCATCTAGTATAAACCTTGCTCTTTGCTTTCTTCTTTTTTTACATTTTTGGATTTTTGAATTTTTTGATAGAAAATCAAATAAGTGATTATATAAGCTTCAAATGACTCCAAAGCTTATACAAAAGCTTTTAAAACAGTATTTAAAGACAAGGAAAGTAAATGACAAGATATTTAAAGAAAACTTAAATTTCCATTAACATAAAAGAAATTACAATGCAAGAAACTTAAATGACAAGTATTTAAAGACAAGTTAATGAAAAATGCAGTATTAAAAATGGTACAAATTCTTAAATACAAGCTTTTGACTTAACACAAAAATTCAACCAGAGAAAAATAAGCTACTAACTGCCTATTTATACAAAAAAGCTTCTAAGGTCTTGAGTCTCTTCATGTGTGTTTCTTCTGAGAGAGCTTCAAAGTGTGTGTTTGTTGTGAGAAAGAGATCCCTAGTCTAATCTTAGCCATCAATTATGCTTTGAGCCCAAGCCATTTGATCAAAACCCTTCATTCGTGTAGCCAATGGGATTTTCAGGGATTGCCAAAGTGACAAGAGCCCATGTGGGGTGTGGGGTTTGGTTTGAGAGTGATAGTTTTGGCTATGGTGAACAGTAAATGAGGTGGGGGAGACAATGAACAGTATATGGGGTTGTTTTGGCGGGTAAATGTGTTTTGTGTTTAACAGGGTACAATTTTGAGGGTTGGGCACATTTAGTCCCTGAATATGTATAAGGTTGTTGCAATGAAAGTCCATGTGGTGTAAAAGTGGGTTTGGGAGTTGGCAGAATTGGCCCTTGAGTTATATAAATGTTATTGCAAGAAAGGTCCTTTGTGGGTTAACATGTTAAGGGTGAAAAAGGGTGAAAGGCTTCACGACAGTTAAGTCTTATTTGGGCTATTTATGTTTAAATTGGGCCGGATTATATACAAAAGGGAAATGGGCTCATTTGTCATGATTTGGGCTTTAAGGTCTTCATATAATATTTAAATGGGCTGACCCGGCCCATTAGATGGGTACGGGTGGGCCCATTTAATATTTATTCGGTTTCGGATTTGACCTTTGACTGTTGACTGTGTCGGGGTTGACTTTGACTTTTATCGACTTTGACTTTGACTTGGCTTTTCCACGCCTTTTCATTCCGTGCTCGGTTTTGTCGTTTTTGGCTTTGTTTTTCGTCCTTTTCTCGGATATCTGTTTCCTGCACAATATAAATGAAAACATACAAATACAATGTATTTATGGTACGTTTTTGGTCATTTTAGTCCGATTTTAAAGGTCAAAAGTATGTGTTAAGCACATACCAAAATCCCTCATACTAAACTAATGCGTGTCCTCACGCAATGCTATAAGTAAGCACTTAGAAAACTAAGAATCTCAATCCCCCTCGACTAATAACCTCGAAAAGTAGCTAAGTGTTCGTCAAGAGGAATGAAAGAATCAAAAGCTTTGAAAAGCCCCGTTTTTACCATTTTTTAAATATACACTTATTCCTACACATATTTTTGTATTTTTTTTGTACTTTTCATATTAAGCAACTAACTAGAACGTTTGACTTTCGTTATTTTTATAACTTTTAGGGATCATAGAACAAGACGCATTTCAATCCTAAAATGCCCCTAAAAAGGATAAATTCATCGTCCCTGACTTTTCACTTATTCCAAACCAAGCTTAAAACGAAATCACCGTTAAATATAAGTTAAGATGCTAACACTACTCATATTTGTAACTTGTAAACTTTTCACTCCCGACAATTATTATATTTATTAAGTGAATGTGCCATTTCGAATTTCAACCATGGATCAACGTTTTGCAAAATTCTATGCTTCACGTTCCACCCGAGAATAATGAGTTTGAAGGCGAGATCATCCCATGTAGCGACTTTCGTCTCGGCACATCCCAACCTTGCGGCTAAGTGACCAGGCTTTTGACACCCCACAGAGACTAGTATCGGGACTCACGGACCTTTGGTTTCAAAAACTCTTAGGTTTCCCGTATATACATAGCTTATTTAGAAAAACTTAAAATAAAATAGTCTTAGTTCAAAAGCATATTTAAATTTAAGAAAAAGAGATTTTTCCTATATTTATTAATTCACATTTACTACACTTAATATAATTATTCATTCTTAAGGAAATCATCGACCTTTTAGAAGGCTGCAACATCGGTTGTGAGCCGGCAAGATGCAGCAAACTTTTATCAGTCTCGGATTATTATTCTTACTATGGGCTTTCTTTAGAAGGCTGCAACATCGGTTGTGAGCCGGCAAGATGTAGCAAACTTTTATCAGCCCACAGTTTATAATTATTACTCATTTTTTTTCTTTTTTTCCATTTTTTTTAACATATAATTACCATGTTATAGAGAAAATATCGTTTTACAAAATTTAAGTATAAATTTGAACTAAAATTATTGATATCGACTATACTTTAAAAATTGTTGATTTAAGTTTAATTTTCGACATGAGCTCTTAAGATTTCCAATAATCCTTGTTTAGCATCCACTCATACTTAACCATATCATTTTTCCATTCTTCGCGATAATTCCGCGAACAGCTTTATCCTAAAAAGTTAAGGAAAGCAAGCTAGAGCTCAAACACGCTCGAACTCGAGTTCAAAAATTTACTCTTATTCTACCCAGCAGGAAAGTCAAAATTGTGACAAAACACTTATTTTATTTTTGAAAATTTTTAAAATTTTTCATTTTTTTGAAATTTTGGTGGTAAAAACGGGATTACGTGAGAAACAACGGCTGCAGGCACAATCAAATCAAAGATCCCCCCATACTAGAATGAAACATTGTCCTCAATGTTTTACGAGGGTTTCTAAAACGTAAATCCTAAGCCGTTTATGATTATGCTTAAAGATAAACGTTAGGCATAAGATTAGATATCGGGATTCCCAAATGAAGCATGAGGATTGTGAAGTCTTGTTGACGAAGGACAAATACCACGAGCACGAGAGGCTTTAAAAATCTGGGACATCCTGGACAATACAGCACAAAACACAAACATGGAAAAGGTAGAGGCAAGCCTCCCTCACACACAAACACTATTCCATTACTAAGTTAGCATACCACTACTACTGATATAAACTAGGATAAGCATGGGGTGCTCTCCCAACGAAGCGCTTGTTTACGGGTCACTGAAGCTAAAACCCAATTCCCCTTGAAATTGTTTGTCCTTAGAGGAAGGTTTGGAGGTCCGGGATATCCATCACATGGATAATCACCTCCAAAGTAATGCTTGAGACGATGACCATTTACTTTAAAGTTTGGCCCGGAGTTCTGGGATAACTCAACGGTGCAATAAAACACGGAAAACTGAACATGGTAAATGTCCTAAGACAACAGGACTTCAACTAAAAACTTCCGAGAAATTTTCAATCTTGAGTTAAAGAGGAGACTTGATCACCACGTGTGAAACGCGTATTTTGATCTTGTCGTCATGAATCCTCTTAGTTTTTCTCTTTGTAAAATCAAAGAATTTTCATAGCTTTGATCACGCAGTTCACTAATTTATTGATTGAACTTTGCTTGATCACTAACCGCGTTTAGAGATCAAAGTTTGCATGTTTAAGGCTCAGTAAGCTTTGTGCACCAACTCAAATCGGCAATGAATCTTTCCATATACAAGCTTGTACGAGTGCACCCGAGATGGGTGTTTTGTACGCTGTACGGAAGGCCCAGAGAGCGTCATCCAGTTTGTCCGACCAAGAGGCACGATTTTTGCCCACTGTCCTTTCAAGAATTCTTTTTAAACCACGATTCGATACTTCAACCTGCCCACTTGTCTGTGGGTGATACGCGGTGGAGAGACGATGAGTGACTCCATATTTAAGCATGACCTTTGCAAACTGGTCATTGCAAAAATGTGTTCCACGATCACTGATGATGGCACGAGGGGCACCAAATCTGGCAAAGAGAGATTTAAGAAATTTGCAAACTACTCGGGCGTCGTTGGTGGGGAGCGCTTTCGCTTCAACCCATTTTGATAGGTAATCGACAGCCACAAGTATGTATTTGTTGCCTCTAGAAGATGGGAACGGTCCCATGAAGTCTATGCCCCAAACGTCAAAGATTTCACAAACTTGGATGGAATTTTGAGGCATCTCATCCCTTTGTGAAATTTTTCCTTGTCGTTGGCACGAGTCCATTTTAACCAACTCGTGGGCATGCTTTGTATACTGAAGGCCAAAAATCCGGCATCAAAGAACCTTTCTAGCTTGAATATTTGCACGAGATGTGCCCCCGGTTGGGTCCATGTGGCAAGCTTCGAGAATGTCGAGACTTCTTTGCCTGTGCACACAAACCAAGCCGGATCATTTTGATCCCGCACAGATTTTGAACAAGAAGGGTCATTCCCAGAAGTAATGTTTGACATCTTTGAAAACTTGTTTTTCTGTTGGATGGCATTCCCTTACAATGAAAATTCCCCATGGTAGTTTGCGAAATCTGCAAACCAGAGTACTATCAACACGAAGAGCAACCGATCTCCAAGAGTATTCGAGAGAATGTTTCCGTGATTTCCATGTTCTCAGAGTTTATCTGATGAGGTCTCAAGTCTGACAGATGATCTGTCGGCCAGGATTCTCTGCTTCCTTTTTATCTTCTGATGACAACATCGAATTCTTGGAGCAAAAGGATTCTACCGCATCATCTTGGCTTAGCATCCTTTTTTAGCGAAGAGATACTTTAAAAGCAAAGGTCGGTATACACTATGCCTTAGAACAAAACTAGATATGACCGAAATTTCTCAAAAGCGTTTACACTACGGCAAGTAATTCTTTTTCGGGGTCGTAGTGTAGTGTGCGTTAGCCTTTAGTCATGGTTTTGCTGGCATAGTGAATTGGTGCATGTTTTTTCGTTGCCCTAGGACTGCACAGATTACAAAATCACTTGCATCACACTTTAGTTCGAAGGGCAAAGTCCCCAGTCATGAGCATCAAAATCGGAGCCTCGGTCAATTTTCTTTAAGTGTAATTAAAGGATTCGATACAGGCACTTTGAGAAAAAAATGGAGTCTCTTTTTCAGCAGGTGAGTCATTGGCGCTATTTTTGAGAAGTCCTTGTATGAAACATCGGTAAAAAAAACCGGCATGCCCAAGAAAACATCGACACTTCACAGTAGTATGTAAGGAGCTTGGCGATAACGTCAACTTTAGCTCGGTCGACCTCAATTCCCGACTTGGAGATTTTGTGTCCAAGAACAATGCCTTCCTTTACCATGAAATGGCTTTTCTCCCAGTTTAGGACCAAATTGGTGTCCTTCACACCGTTTAACATTTTGCCAAATGGGATAGGCATGTAGAGAAAGACTCCCCAAAGACTGAAAAGTCATCCATAAACACTTCCATCGTTTTTTCGATCATGTCGTGGAAGATTGCCATCATACATCGTTGGAACGTGCCGGGTGCATTGCATAGCCCAAAAGGCATGCGGCGGTAGGCAAATGTTCCGTATGGGCAAGTAAAGGTTGTCTTTTCTTGGTCCTTCGGGTCTATGGGAATCGGAATAGACCCGAAAAGCCAACGGGAAACAATAGATTGGTTTTCCCGCGAGTCTTTTCGAGCATTTGGTTCATGAAGGGCAATGGAAAATGCGCCCTTCGGGTACCTCATTCAACTTTCTATAGTCGATTGCATACTCTCCACCCTGTGACCATCGGGTTGGGAAGAGGATCATTCTCATCATTCTTGACGACGGTCATGCCACCCTTCTTCGGTACACAGTGCACCGGGCTTACCCATGGACTGTCAGAGATCGGATAAATTAATCCGGCGTCAAGAAGTTTTTCAACTTCTTTCTTGATGACGTCGTGGATTTTCGGATTTACCCGCCTTTGATGCTGAACCGTCGGTTCTAGCCTCTTTCATGATAAATTTGTGGCTACAAAACTCTGGTCAATACCCTTGATATCAAAAAGTTTCAGCGATATGGCTCGCTTGTGGCCTTTAGAACCATCGATTAGAGCTGTCTTTTTTCCTCATTCTTTTAAAATCTTTTGCAATTATTACTGGGCAACTTGTCTGTCACCGCGCCCAAAAATGCATTATTCTAAATGAGGTGGCAAGTCCTTGATTCAACTCAGGGGGGCATCATTAACTTGAAGAGTTTTGCTTCAAAATTTTTAAGATCTTTTTGAGTTTCTGGAAAAATACTTATTCTGATTGGGAGGTTGTGGTGAGATAACTATTAAGAATGCTTCGAGGAGAAAATGTCCCCATCAATGATCATATATGTTGGAATCAACTTCCGGTGAAAGTTGGCTCATCTCTATAGCAAGAAAAGATCGACGTCTTCAAAAATGAGAAAATCACTGTCCCCGAATAAGTTAAAGTCGGAGAAACAGTAAGATCGATTGATCATAGTAAGGAGTAGGATTGCCACCCGAGGTCACATTTAGAAACCAAGAACTTCATGAGGAGTATTCTCACAACCAAATCAATGACGTCAATTCGGTTTGCCGCCGGTCATATGATTTAAATTAGTCGTGTATCTCGAAGTTTGGTCTAGATTAAATGTAATGGCCTTTCTGCCAACACGAAGGGTTATTTCACCCTCGTATACATCTATCAATGCACGACTGGTCTTTAAGAAACTCCTCCTGAGAATTAAAGGTACTCGGAGGGTTCTAGCTCAAAATCGACACCACCGAAAATCTGAAGAAATTGGAACTAACCCACCGTTTACATAGACGACTTCCGCACTACTTGATCGGTTCAGAGATTGATCGTTCCGCTAGCTCTAGCGTCATGCAAGTCGGGGTTAGTTCGGGTAAAGTGACTTTAAAAAAACTCAAATTTGCATTAAAACTTGGAAATGTTACAAAGCTGAAAGCAGAAGCTGTAAATGACTGAAAATAAGCTTAAGTTAAATTAAAAACTAAAAACTAACTAGATAGATGCCTCAAAGGCTTACAAGAAGCTCTATATATAGCCGAAGTATTGGACTTGCATCTTGTGCTTCTTTGGAGAGATAAAACCAAGTGTGCTAGTTGTGTGAGGAGAATCTAGAGCAAATCCCAGCCTTTGATTTCTTTTGAGCTTCTTTGGAGACAATCTCAGCCATCGAAGTGCTTTGGGAATGGAGAGGGATTGCCAACTTGGCATTTATACAACTGGGATGGGTTAGTAGGGTGGATGATGGAGTGTTGCAGGGTAGAAGTATGGGAGCAAAACAGGGTGCTGGCTGGTTTTGGTATTGGCGGGAAGAGATTATACAAGTTGGGCTGTGGCAGAGAGAGGTTGAAGATGATTAAGGGAATGTTTGGCTTTTGTACAAGAAAAGCCCCTCTACATCTTTCTTCTTTTCATTTCCTTTTTCCCCTTTCTTTCTTTTATAAATGAACTTTTCCAAATTTGCATAATCAGCCCTTGTGGTTTATATAATAATATAACTTAGGGGTTTGGCATTTTTGACCCCTCAGGTTACATTTTTCTATGCTTTTTCTTCTCGGAGTTGACTTGACTTTGATTGGGCTTCGCCTTCACACACTTTTCCATCCCATGACTGGTTTTGTTGCTTTTTGCTTGGCTTTTCGTCTTTTTGTGAGATATCCATTTCCTGCACAATACAAATGCAAACATACAAATACAATGCATTTTTGATATGTTTTTATTCTTTTAAGTTCGTTTTAAATGGAAAATGGTATGTGTAATTAAGCACATACCAGTTGCCGTCACACCAATAAACATAGCTAGGAAAGTCACTTTTCGAAAGACTAGTATAAGATCAGACAATAACACATAAATTCAAGTAGATGTTCACCAAACACAGACCACTAATAAACCTTTAGTGCCTTCTACAAATGAAAAATTCTCTACTAATGCTAGCATATCAAAACCTCAAAGTGAAACAAAGAACAATAGGATCATGCAACCATTAAGTAGTAACCAGAAATATCAAAAAGTAGAAGCCCACACTAGGAATGCTAAGCCTAGTCTGACTAAAGAAGATAGTGTGTTTAAAGCTGTGTACTTAACATGTAACAAATGCTATTTTGATGCAAGACATGATTTTTGTGTTGTACAACATTTATCTGAAGTAAATGATCATGCTAGTGCTAAGGCTGTTAAGTGCATTAAAATGAAAGAATGGAAACCTACTGGTAAAATGTTTAAAAATGTTGGATATAAATAGGTACCCACAGGAAGGACTTTCACTATAGTTGGAACTAAGTGTCCTTTAACCAGATTCACTTCTACTAAAATAGTGCCTCCTAGGAAACTTGTTTAATCAACTATAATAACAAACATAAAACCAAGTAGTGCATCTCAATGGAGACCCAAAGAAACAAATCATGCGAGTTCGAGTAGTGCACCTAAGATTGTAGAATCTAGGACTGCTAACCACTTGGAACCCAACAATCATATGGGATCCAATGTTTCTATTTCTACATGCTCTTCAAGTGTCCAATGCAGGTCATACAAACCGTACCTTGGTAATTGGATTCGGGCTGCTCTACACATCTAATCAATATGGTCAATAACTTCTACGTACTTCATCTTAGGACTCGGACTTCATTTTATGACTTCTAAGTACTTCAGCTTAGGACTCGATCTTCATTTTATGACTTCTAAGTACTTCAGCTTGGAACTCGGTTTTAAAGAAAATAAAAGTGTACGCTTCAGTGCGCTTTATCTTCAAAAGAAGAGAAATCT
Organism: Tanacetum coccineum; assembly: GCA_026074375.1. Taxonomy (NCBI): domain Eukaryota; kingdom Viridiplantae; phylum Streptophyta; class Magnoliopsida; order Asterales; family Asteraceae; genus Tanacetum; species Tanacetum coccineum. The sequence goes on along the minus strand of BQNB010006766.1, from coordinate 2,218 downwards.
TATTATTTACGAGTAGTCTTATCAACAACTTCTATGAGTTCTCATGCTCGTTCAGACAACAAGTGGATCAACGTACATTAGCCTGTATTTTAATTCACTTGGTCATCAAAAATTGCATATGTTGCTGACTGCTAGACAATTTTTAAGGGGGAGAAAAGTGAATAAAATGAGATCAATACAGTTTAACTCGGATAATATCTTTTCAGTATAAGTGTGCTCCCGTCCTTAAATGGTCAATGGCTTCTGAACACAGCAGTTCAGGACCCGCACTTCATGAAATGACTCCTATAATAATCAGTTCAGGACTCGTACCAAACCCTCCTCCCTCAACACCATTTGTACCACCTTCGAGAAGTGATTGGGATCTATTGTTTCAACCGTTGTTTGATGTATTACTCACCCTTCCACCAAGTGTTGATCACCCATCCCTTGAAGTTATTGCTCCAATTGATGAAGTAGTTGCTCTATTTCCCGCTATATCAACCGGTTCACCTTCCTTAACAACAGTTGACCAAGATGCACCATCACCTAGTAACTCTCAAACAACACCCGAAACTCAATCTCCTATCTTTCCTAACGATGTTGAAGAAGACAATCATGATTTAGATGTTGCACACATGAATAACGATCCGTTCTTTGGTATTCCCATTCCAGAAAACGATCTGAAGCATCTTCTTATTCGGATGTTATTCCTATTGTCATGCAACCTACTGCTCCTTACTCAGAACACGTTATTAAATGGACCAAGGATCATCCTTTAGACAACATCATCGATGAACTCGAAAGACCTATTTCCACAAGACTCCAACTTCATGAACAAGCCTTATTTTGTGATTCGTCAATAATATATATATATAATATATAAGCAAACACTCAACCAATTACCTTTGCACAAGGAATGGTCAAAAAGTTCACAAAAATAAAATATATATGTAGCCGGAAGTATGATTCCCGGGTCGTTTTGTCCCAACGAGGCTTAAATGGAAAATCGAATGACGGATTGATGATTGATGTTTGAATATGACAAAGGTATGATTGGTTTTCTATTTCTACAAGTTAAATATGCAAATACGATTAAATAAAACCTAAAAACGAAAGCTAAATAACTTAAATTCTAAAACGGGCATGAAAAACGAGGGCTAAAAACCTAAATTTTGCAAATTAATCCCTAGAACAAATTTAAAAGCTAAAATAGATTCTAAATGACAAATAACGAAATTTAAAAAAAAACTAGACTAAAAACGGAGGTCGTTTGACCAAAAAACGAGTCAAGACAAGAACGGGGTCAAAACCCGTTCTTTAAAAATAAAATTTTTGAAAAATTAACCTTACAGAAACTTTTATATTTTTTCTAGAATGTATATGAAAAAAGAAAATTTTTAAAAAAAAGTTTATATTTTTCTGATTAATATTTTATTTTTTTATGATTTTATAAAGTTTAATAAGAAAATAAATTATAAAAAATACTAAAACTTTATAAAAAAATCTGAAAAAATTACACAAAATAGCTAAAATGTTAATGGTCCTAGGAAAAATAAGCTAGGTCGCACAGCTTATCGAATAAGCTGTCAAATAAGCTCAACAGCTTATAAGCTTATTGGGCAAAAACACCCTTAAATACCAAAGCGCCCAAGGGTCTAACAGAAAAGACCCAAGGGCGCAGCGGTAGTGTGTGTAGAGTTTATAAAGGGTTGAGGGCTTGAGGTCCCGGGTTCGAGTCTTGCTCACCCGGGTCCTTGGCCTTCCCCTTTTATTTTATTTTTTTTCAAATTTTTTTTATAAACTTGTTAAGCCCAAAAAGATAAACACTTTATACAACTGAGGCTTTTGACAAAAGCTTATAAATAAGCTAGAACAAGGGCTTTAATTCGACAGACTTAACTTTTTCACAAATCCTTAAAGTGTTAATAAGCTAATAAGTTCAAATAAGCTTTAACTAAACTAAATAAGCTAAGATTGGCTTAAGGCCAACATAATAAACAAGCATAAACAAAATAAGCAACAGAAAAGCAAAATTAAGCAAATAAGCTCTTAAGCCAAATCTAACTGAAAAACAGTCTGGGATGGCTATTTTGAGCTTTAAAATAAGCCACCAAACAGATTAATAAGGCAAAAAGGGATTTTCCACTAAAAGCCCAACCTAATAGCTATTAGAAACAAGTAAATTTAATCCTTTTGAATCACAAATGAGCTATGAAAAGCTTATTGAAAAAGCTAG
>BQNB010006765.1:5302-96195 GCA_026074375.1 Tanacetum coccineum | reverse complement strand
ACTTCAACAAGAAAAGCAGATTGAACATCCTAACAACACTAATAGTTTTAATACTGTTGGTACACCTGTTAGTACTACTGGACCATCTTTTTCTAATAAGGATCCATCATCACCAGTTAATGCTGCTGAAGCTTCTAATGCATTTGAGGATCATCTATTTGAATGATTTTCTCCTTTTAAAAATGCATTTGCTCTTCCACATGTTCCAAATGTGATTTCAATTGATGATACTGGAATTTTTGGTAATGCTTATGATGATGAAGATATGGGTGCAGAAGCTGACCTCAACAACTTGGAAACAACCATGAATGTCAGTCTAATTCCCACAACCATAATTGACAAGGATCATCCTAAAGACCAGATCATTGGAGACTTAAATTCAGCTATTCAAACAAGGAGAATGACCAAGATTTCTGATGAACATGCTATGGTTAGTTACATTAATAAGCAGAGGAGAACAAATCACAAAGATTATCAAAACTGCTTATTTGCCTGTTTTCTCTCTCAAAAAGAACTCAAAAAGGTGATTTAAGCTTTGGCAGATCCAAGCTGGGTAGAGGCAATGCAAGAGGAGCTTCTGCAATTTAAACGTCAAAAGGTTTGGACTCTGGTGAAATATTGAAGAAGTTTGATTTTGCCACTGTGAAGACGGCAAGCACTCCAATAGAGACTAATAAGGTATTGGTTAAGGATGAAGAAGCTGAAGCTATAGATGTTCATTTATACAGATCAATGATTGGATCATTGATGTACTTAACAGCTTCTAAGCCTGACATAATGTTTGTTGTTTGTGTTTGTGCAAGGTTCCAAGTTACACCAAAGGCTTCACATATTCATAATGTGAAGAGAATTTTTAGATACTTAAAAGGTCAACCTACATTGGGCCTTTGGTATCCTAGAGATTCACCATTTGACTTGGAGGCTTTTTCTGATAGTGATTATGCTAGAGCTAGCTTAGACAGGAAATCCACAATAGGAGGTTGTCAATTTCTTGGAAGATTGATTTCATGGAAATGCAAGAAATAGACTATAGTTGCCAACTCTATTACTGAGGCAGAGTATGTTGCTGCTGCTAATTGCTATGGACAGGTGTTATGGATTTAAAATCAAATGCTTGATAATGGATTCAACTTTATGAACATTAAAATTTACATTGATAATAAAAGCACCATTTGTATTGTGAAGAATCCAGTGTTTCACTCTAAAACCAAGCACATAGAGATTAAGCACCATTTCATCAGATATTCTTATGAGAAGAAATTGATTCAAGTAATCAAGATTCACACAGACCATAATGTTGTAGATCTTCTCATAAAGGCTTTTGATGTTTGTAGGTTTAACTTTCTAATTGCTAACATTGGATTACTCAATCTCTGAAGTATTGTTTGAGGGGAGGTTAATTAAGATTGGATGAAAGGGAATGTAACATTAAGCAGCAGTATGTGAAGGGCCAGGACAACCCACTGATCCCCAACACACATCCAAATTATTGAAGACAGAGTGAATAACTGGTAGTATCTTTAGTACTGGTGGACTAGAAGTTTATACTGGGCTGGATGAGCTTTGTACAAAAGTTGAGCTGCTTGGCTTAGTTAGTGTGCTTTTACGGGTTTAGTAATGAGATTGTATTAGTATTGGGTTTCTACTTGGTAACTATTTTGTTTATACTGCTTCAAAAGGTATTCTGCTAGGCAAAAGTTAGTATGGCTGGCAAAAATGTTTGTACGGCTTGAGCCAAAATGTGTACTGCTTGTTTCATTAATATGTTAGGGGCATATAAGATTTTCATTATTTATTAACTGTTGAGATATTTCCATCCAACATATTCGCTTATTAGGGGTCATATTTGGATAATTCGTGATCTTTCGTTTCTTTTATAATGGTTTACTTATGATAATGATTCAACTTTTTTCAGTCGGTCCTTTCTCACCCATATTGCGCGCGTTATAATTCCTACTTCGGCTATAAAGTAAAGATGGGATGGGGAGGGGCGCGGAGAGTTGGTTGATGGTCTGTGTTGCTTTCAAATCAATTCATCTAAAAAACTTTTTTTTTTTTTTTTTTTTCTCCTTCCCCCCACGCACTCATTTTTTTCTCACCTTTTTTATAAATCATCTTATCCTTATTTTCTTTGACAAACCCCTCTGACTCTCATAAAACGAACTTCAGACCCTATAACCCTTCTCAAAAATTCAATCCCACTATATGGCGATTTGAAGTTTGTCGATTAACAAATATGGTTGCTGTTTGGAAGATAGAGGAGAACGTTGAGTTTATCAGTTATTGGACTTCCTCTACTTTTCGATCAATGATGCTTCATTGTAAGTCCAATATCTATGCTTCTTTACATTTGAACAGTTTTGGAATATGCCACTTTCCAAAATAATCAATTATGTGAAGCAAATACATGATATTGTTGATGGCAAGGCTGTGGGTCATATCAGAATCATCAGTGAGAGTGATCTTCTCTTTAATGATGAGGTGATATTGCTTGCCTAAGCAAATGATGAAATTTTTTAAAACTTACTTTGATGAGTATGAACAGCTTTCTACAAAACTTAATTTTCAAAAAGGTTCATTATTCACCTCAAGGAAAATTTTATGTACTATACCATCTTCATTGTATAAGTTCAAATTCCAATTGGCTTGGAATGAATTTTCAACTAATTTGGGCTTCTGAAGTTATATGTTTAGCAAAGGTGTCAAAAATTTAATTTTTCTTAAATTAATTTTTGATCGGTTTGTTGTGGAACTTGGATCCAGAGATTTTTAATGTATCCAAGGTTTTTACAACTCTTTTTAAATAACCAGCTTAAAGATTTACCAGAACCTTTTAATGATACTTACGAGACACCTACACACAATAAAAGGTTTTCTCTAATATGGGAAGGAAAAGTAAAAAATTTTAAGAAAAGTTACTCCACTTTTTGACTATGTTGGTGCAAAACCAAGCACCTGAGGGTGAAGGGTCAGCAAATACCTCACTGAACCACCATCCCACAAACTCTACCTCACATCAAATGTTCTGAACCTCAAAACTATACACCTCCAACAGTTTTCCCGTGTAACTTTAACTAAAGCTCAAAATTGAGCAAATACTCCCATCTCCATCTACATATCAAATAAAACAAAGAAAGACTCAAAAACATAGGAGAGCCAAACAGGTCACTGCGTTACCTCAAACCAGTGTGCCTTTAAACCATAGAGTAGATGAGGCTGTCCATACGGAGGGGGTGACAGTGTGGAAAGGGATATCACTACTGTTGCTAGCTTAGTTGCAGAACAGGACAGTGATACACCTTAAGACCCCAGTCCACGACACTGTTAATGTCTCTTTCTCAGGAAATTGGTTCAGGTGACAGACCCAGGCGCCAAGATACCACATTGGGGGGTGCAGATGCTCAGACTAGGCCTGAGACTGCATCTAAAACATTCATGAACCACTTCTCATAAGTTAAAACATCGGGTTGGTTGGGAAAGACAGTATGGTTATCTTGATGATTTGACCAATTTTGTTACACCTACAACCCATGATTCACCTCTCTCAGGAGGTAACACACCTGGATGTGATGAGGGTAGAATGGAACTAATTCAAGAATTAATGGAAACCTGTTCCTCATTGACAAAAAGGGTTCTTTCCTTAGAGGAAGCAAAGACTGCTCAAGACAGAGTGATCACAGATTTGAAATTTGAGGGTCAAGAGGTAGAGAAGAAGAGAAAGGCAAGAACTCCACAACCTATGAAGAGAAGGTTGTTTCAAGGTAGAGTTGAGACTTCTACTGACAAAATTTTAGGTGAGGATGCATCCAAATAGGGGAGGATTGATGATAAAATAGAGGAGCTTAACCTCACTGATGGGGCTGATACAGAAGTGATTGTGGAAGAAAAGGGTTGTGATGAAATAAGGTGGTAGTATTGTGCTCAAGTTAGTACTGTTAGGCAGAAGTTTGTGCATGCCAGTGTTCTTATGAATGTGTGTGCTGCTACTCCTCTACAATCAAAGAAATATATGGTGATGAAGATCTCACTATTTCTCAGCCTTGTGAGATGAGTGTAAGAAAGCAAGCGAAAGAAAAAAGGAGTTGTTCTCATAGATGAAAAAAGAACCTTCCTAGACTAAACATATTAACTACAAAAACACTTCAACCTCTTCAACGATTGATCTAAAAAGACAAAGGTAAAGGTGTACTGGTTGAAGAAGAACCGGAGAAAACCAGTGAAAAGTAAAATGAAGGGATAAAAGGGTTAGATCAAATTGAAAGTGATTCAGAGTAGCTTAAAGATTTACATGAAGAAGTGTTAGCAGAGTCTGGACGTGCACAAAATGAAATACAAAAGCAAGAGAAGCTATAGTCGCTACTTTAGCTGTGAGAGTTTGATGAAAATTCAAGCCAGAATGATGTGATCATGAACTGCTATAAGATTTGACACATGAAGGCAATAAAGTCACATAATTGAAGAAAGAACCAGATGTTAGAGACTTCTTTGAAAGAAGAAAGAAACTTAGTGGCATCAGAAATGAGCAAAGGCAATAAGGAACAACACCTACAGACACTCAAGTCGGAACAAGAGATTACTTACCTCAAACATATGTGTAAGTTTCACTCATCAATAAACTAATAGCACAAAACTTTAAAGTAAGTTCAGAAGTTTTAGGAAAGAGAGAAGAATGGATTGTTGATTTATGCCTATAGATGATGACATGTCAACACGCAAGCAGTTAAGCACTAAATAGAGACAAGAGCAGATTCTGTAAGAAGAAAGTTCCAAGAAACAGAAACTAGAAGAGGATAATGATGCTGAAAAAGAGGAGTTAGAGATATGTATGGATGCTAGTTCCAAGGATGTGTTTTATTGATGTTGATCTCTGGCACCAAATATCCAATTGTTGATTGGAAGACATATATTTTAAATAAAAATATGATGTTTATCTATCATCAGGTAGATGGAAGTTCTAAGAATTACAAGATATTCAGTGAGATGCTTGATGATTTTGACAGACAAGATGTGATAGATCTACATAGGTTGGTAAATGAAAGATATGAGACAACAAGTCCAGAAGGATATGACTCGTACTTTAGGGAGATTGAAGTCATTATTTTGAGCTAATATGAAGATGAAATATGAAGAATCAACATGACTACAATTTGATAAGCTGGGGGTTAAAAAAGTTGTTGGGGTGGGGTGGGACTCAAGTGGAGTTTATCGTACTATTGATATTACTGGAGGTAACTATTCACACGATGATGGAATAAGAAAAAAACCTCTAACTCAAGAAATGCTTTCAAGGATGCTAAATAGAAGACTAGAGGTTGATTATGAAAGTGAGATGGCATTTGAGCTTCTCAGATTTACAAGATCACAACTTCAGAAGTAGAAGAGTGTTTGGATACATCCTCCTGATGATCAAGATGCTGATACTGAAGAAACTTGATGATTAACAAGGTGAATATCAAGTTTAGGGGAGGATTGTTGGGAATTGAAGGCTTCTGAAGTTACTACTGTTAGTTTTGGAAGTTAATACTGCTGGTTCAAGATTGTGCTGCTGTTGAAGTTTAAAGAAGATAGTCTAAGTTATTAGTACTGCTAGCTATAATAGTTAGTGTTGCCAGTACATTGTTAGTACTGCCAGTATAGTTAGTACTGTTAGTTAATACTTAGTGCTGTTAGTCTTGTATAGTTAGTACTGCTATTATGATATGCATGAGTTAAATTAGGAATAGATATGCATTATCATTATACGCGTTTTGTAAGCCCATTAGGGTTTCCTTGGTGTATAAAAGGAACCCTAAGGCATAGATCAACATATATCAGTCTTTCATAGTTTTTCATAGCTTCAAGGTTGTAAACCCTAACACTGTCAAAGAGTGTTCGTATTAATATATTGGAGCTTATTGTTTTGGTTATATTTCTGTGTGTTAAACATTCATTACTGTTATTCTTCTTAGTGGTATAAACTAGATTCTGCATAGTTTATATCATACACTTAAAGTTTCAATCTTAGTGCCTTTGGATTATCCATGATACTAAAACCTTACATTCAGCTAAGGAGTTTAAGATATGTTCATTGGGATCAACACGTGGAGTGATAGTAGCAAAGACGAGGAAGAAAATACTAAAGACGAAACTTGTCTTGTAGCTCAAGCGTCTAATGAGATATGCTTAGAAATAAACTTGGAGCCCGACGAGTAGATTAAAGATAGTGGGTGCTCAAAACACATGACGGGTAACCGAAAGTTATTTTCTACATACAAAGCGTATAACGGAGGCAACATTATTTTTAGAAGCAATTTGCGTGGTAACATCATAGGCAAAGGTACGATTTCTCATGACTCCCTATTTATTGAAAATGTTGAGCAAGTAGATAATTTAAAATTTAACTTGCTAAGTGTTGGTCAAATATGTGATAATAAGTGCAAAGTAATGCTTACCAAACATGATAGTGAAATAATTAATGATGAAAAAGTCATAGGTAGGGGAATTAGAAAAAGAGGATTATATGTGATGAAACTAGGAAATAAGCCGGAAGATAAATATGTCTTGCAACCTTAGATGAAAATTCTACTTATGGCATAGGAGACTAGGTCATGCAAACATGCAATTAATTCAATCTCTAGTATCTAAGGAGTTAGTTAGAAATCTACCTAAGCTTAAATTTGACCGACATTTTTATGACGCTTGCAAAATTGGGAAAGCAAGCTGCATTGCTAGTCATAAAGCCAAAAACATAGTATCAATGACATGGGGACTTATTGTGCCTCTTCCGGCCATACAGAGTTATGGAGGAAATCATTATACCTTAGTAATTGTAGATGACTATTCTCGATTTACAATAAGCTAAAGATTGTTAGTGAAATAAACAAAAGCTTTCAAAAAATTTGAAATATTTAGTAAAATGATTCAAAATAAATTAGGATGTTCCATAGTGTCAATTAGAATGGATCATGGTCGGGAATTTGATAATGAAGTACAATTCAGAAACTATTGTGAGTTAAATGGAATTTCTCATAATTTCTCCGCTCCTCGTACTCCACAATCAAATAGGGTAGTAGAAAGAAAGAATCACTCTACAAGAAATGAGTAGGACTATGTTAAATGAACAATCCATTCCACAAAAATTTTGGTGTAACGCGGTCGATACATCAACCTATATAATTAATAGAATTTCAATTAGATTTATTTTAGGAAAAACCCCATACGAGTTGTTAAAATGTAGAAAAAACCTATCCTTAACTAGTTTCAAAGCTATTTGGAAGTAAATGTTTCATTACTTAATACAAAAGTTACACACACAAGTTCGACACAAGGTCGTAGAGGAGTTTTCCTACGGATATTCGCAAAATAGTAAAACTTATATTGATTCCTCAACAACAAACAATGAAAGACGTATGAATTCCTTAAAAATGTGACATTCGATGGAAATTACTCCCCTGCTAAAACATACCTTTGGAGATTGTTGATTTAGTCAAGAGGATGTATTGATGATAATAAAAACAAGACCCTTAGGCAATGATCTTGAAGATAAATCTTTGAAAAGATATGAAATCATAAACATTAAAGAATTCTAAGAGTACATCATTAGCAAATGTTTAGCTAGCCTAAATTAAAGAATCTATTAGATAACAAGTCAAGACAAAGAAATTTCTTTTGTTTTCTTTCAACCATAGAACCTAAAAATATAAATGAAGCTTTAAAGGATGAAAGTTGGGTAATTGCTATGCAAGAAGAATTAAATCAATTTATTTCAAATGATGTTTGGGAACTAGTTCCAAATCCTAAGGATATGACCATCATTGGAACAAAATAGGTATATAGAAATAAGCTTGACGAAAATGGTGTCGTGTCTAGAAATAAAGCTAGGCTAGTTGCCTAAGGTTATAATCAACAAAAAGTAATTGATTATGACGAAACTTATGCCCGTAGCTAGATTAGAATCCATAAGATATTGTTAGCTTAGGCCTGCGTACTAGACTTTCAAATTATTTCAAATGGATGTAAAGAGTGCATTCCTTAATGGTTTTATCAATGAGGAGGTTTATGTAGAACAACCTCCGAGATTCATTGAATTTGCAAAACCTAATCATGTTTATAGACTTAGGAAAGTGCTTTACAGACTTAAACAATCTCCTAAAGCTTGGTACAATAGATTAAAAGCCTTCCTTATTAAACTTGGATTTATATACCTGGACTGGTTTTTATTATGTAGATACACACTCTTTACTAAAAAGAAAGACTCTAACCACATCATTGTCCAAATATATGTCGACAACATTATATTCGGCTCAACTTGTCAAGAATTGTGTAATGATTTCGCCAAAATCATGCACGATGAGTTTGAAATAAGTATAATGGGCGAGCTTAATTTCTTCTTAAGATTACAAATAAAAAAATTATATGATGGCATATTCTTTAATCAATCAAAATATATAAAAGAAATGCTTAAGAAATTTGGATTAGATGACTCTAAGCCAATGAAAACTCCTATGTCTACGAAAACAAAACTTACAAAAGACAAAGAAGGTGAGTCCGTAGATAATACAAAATATAGAGGTATGATAGGTAGTTTACTATACTTAATGGCAAGTAGGCCTGATATTATGTTTAGTGTTTCCCTTTGTGCACGCTTCCAAGAGGATCCCAAAACCTCTCATCTTGAAAGGTTTTCTTTTTAACGTATATTCCCATACATTAAAGGCACTACACACTTAGGATTATGGTATCCTAAGGGGTCCGACATAGAAACCATAGTATATGCCGACTTTGATCATGCGGGAGATTATGTGGACTGAAAAAGCACTAGTGGTATTTGTACTTTTATGGGATGTTGTCAAACATCTTGGTTTTTGAAGAAGCAAACCGTTCTTGCTATTTCCACTACTGAAGCCGAATATGTAAGCGCTGGAAAGGCATCTCAACAAGCACTATGGATGAAACAAGCTCTCTTAGATTATGGCATTAGTCTAGATGACATTCCTATAATGTGTGATAACAAAGGAGCCATCGACTTAAGTAAAGATCCCGTTTAACACTCTCGTACAAAACGCATTGAAATTCATCACCATTTTCTTCGTGACAATGTTCAAAAAGGAAATATTTCCATAGAAAAGGTTCATCGGAAGACAACATTGTCGACATTCTAACTAAACCCCTTAAACGTGAGCCTTTTAATTACTTACGTCTATGTCTAGGAATGATGGAACAAATTAATTAAGTACTTATTAAGCATCTATATCATCACAAATGTTAATAGGAAATTAATTCACTTAAAAGCAAACTAGAACATTGAACTACAATCAAAACTAACATATCAAAATCATAAAATTAGGAAAATAAAATCGTCATATGAGCGACCCCTTTAGCTCTAAAAGGGCAGCCCCTTAGTGTCAAAGGGTCGGCCACAACTAAGGGGTACGGCTAATTTTTTGTCGTCCGTAAGGAGATTTCATTCTCTCAATTCTGTGTCTAGGATTCTATTTTGCACAAAATCAAAGATTGAGAATTTATCATAAGTCTTAAATTAATTAAGAAATTAGTTATTATCATACGAAATCAAGTTTTCATAAACACGTATAAAATTTAGTTTTGCCAAAACTTAAGTTTCAAAACTTAATATATATATATATATATATATATATATATAATAATAGATTTGTATGTATATATGTATTCATATTATTAAATATACTTATGTTTATATGTATATCATATATGTACCACACACACACACACACACACACACACACACACACACACAACACACACACACACCAACAATATATATATATATATATATATATATATATATATATATATATATATATATATATACATTTTATATATATATATATACTAAATATTATATAGATTATATATTAAAAGTCTTAATTATTTCTCTAAAAACCTACTCTCGACTAGGATTTTATGAAATCTTTTTTCATATATTTTGAGATTATGCTAAAAATGTTTTCATGCATGCATATGATTCACATTGTAGCCAAATATATAACCAATATTATTATTTTTCGACACTCTTGATTGAGCAAAAATTAAATCAAGAAGCACTTGGATTATTTCTTTCGTTTTTTTATTTTTAGAGTTGAAATAGTCGTTACTCCTATTTGGGTATCTGACACACACTAGGATTTATAATACCATACACAAATTTTAAGTGAGGGAATTACAACCTACTTCTCTTATTGAGAAATTTTAATAATAAAAATTCTATGAAGTACTAATCTTAGGAGACATTTATAACTATTAGTAATACTCCAACTAATTGCTCTTCATTAGAAAATATCTTACTTCCCTTCATTGGGCATGTTATTTAATATATTCGTGCTTGCTAAGTGTTATGTGAATTAGTCTTGATTGCTATAAAAAATTAGGACTTGCTGCAAAATGGCCACAAAACAGTCCACATTTTTACCATTTCCTGCAAGAAAACAAAACCTGGACAACATGGACATTTCTAGGTGGCGGCCCCCTTTGCTCTATAGGGCGCCCCCCTTAGTGATAAGGGGGCTGGTGTTGGGTTTCAGAAGTTCCTACAACTTAGTGCTGCTACTTATACATAGTTACTATTTAGTTCTACTTAGTGTACTACATGTATGAATGTAGATTCAAGAAAAATAGGTCTATAGTGTTAGTACTGTTAGTTATAAATAGTTAGTACTGCCAGTACATTGTTAGTACTGCCAGTATAGTTAGTACTGTTAGTAGTAAGTTAGTACTGCTAGTTAGTACTGTTAGGAGATATGCATGAGTTATTATAGGAATAGATATGCATTATCTCTTCACACGTTTTGTAAGCCCATTAGGGTTTTCCTTAGTGTATAAAAGGAACCCTACGGATTAGGTTAGATATAAGTTTTATATACAAGTTTCACCAATATATAGTTAGGTAATTGTAACCTTGCCAGATTAATAGTAATCAAAGTTCCATTTTATTAATTGTCTTCTTAGAAATATAGTTAGTTTTCGCATATACTTTATTGTTCATAGTCATTGTTCTCTTGTTGTTGTTTGGATTATTCCAGATAGGCTACCACCTTACGGCTGAATAGATCTATTTTAGATTGGGATCAACATGTGGTATCAGAGCTTGTAGAAAAACTTTGGTAAGAAGACCAAACACATCAGGTTTAACAAACTGTTTACCTTTTAGATCTATTCAATGGGAGGATCAGATGATGAATTTCCACCACCACCACCACACACAAAACACCAACTACAAGCCCCTCACATGTGGACAACCATTAAACTCTTATTCGAAAATAAGGTGAGTATGACTTTTAGACCCATGAAAATGGAAATATTACTTGAGCCATAAGACTATCCGATTTGGAAGTTATACAAAAAGGAAATGGTCCTGTATGTGTTTCAACAGTACAAATGGAGTAATAAAGATTTTTGATAAGATCGTTGTAGCTCAAGATTGGTTAGATCTTTGTATCTAGGATAAACAATAACAATGATTGAATATGCACAACAGAATTATAAGAACACAATCAAAGTTATCACAAGGTTTTCTTTATTAAACATCTCCCTATTACCCCAACTATAATTTGGGGCTAACTACTACATAGACATCTATAATATGTCTATTACTAATTAACTACTAACTATGGTGTACACACACACACCCTTACTATTCGAACTCTCATCGTCCGACTATGATATGGATCAATTTTTTAAATGTTGGACTCTTCTAGCATATGGCGTCCAGGCTTACAAGGAAACTAATTAATATATTAATGAGAGAATCAATTTTATATTTTCTTCTCATTAAATATTCATTTTATCTTTTTTGACCAAAAAATCTTTATTTTTTTCTACATCTTGTAAACTTCATGATGACTAATTTGGTCCTTTTGTTTCCTCTTGGTTTTAATTCTATTTAGTCCTACTTTGTCTCATCAAATCAAGAATCCCAACAATCTTCTCCTATTTGATGATGACAAAAACTCAACATATCTGTCGAACTTCAACATAAGCCAAAAAGCTTCCTGAAGTGAGATGTAAATCATCTCCCTCGAATGAAACAAAATTTCAATGCTTCCCTTGAACTTAAGATAAAATTAGAATCTGGCTTATGTCTACACACCATAATAAGACTGCAAATTTCATATCTAAGTAGTCGTCTTTTCCCTTTTTGTAATCATCCAATAGGGGTCTTCTTGTAGATATGCAACTTGTAAACACGTCCCCTCAAGTGGTGCATGTAGATGGTTAACATTTATCAATAAAGCTTCCCTTGGAAACCCATTATGTTTACCATCTCTTGTATCTCAAACTCTTATAGGCTCTATGTTGTGATCAACTGATGAAGAAAACCGAGTATAACATATTTGATGAAGAAGTTGAATTCCCTAACTTGTGTCTTATGTCTTGCACTATCCACGTGACATCGAACTTATAATATTCTGTAAAATATAAGTAGACCGCAACCTCTTGACAAAAACCTCATCTTCTATGAGACACATACTAAGTGATAGCAAATGTGAGCATTGAGCACCATAAGAAAAATCACACTTTTACTAGATTTTGACCAAGTCTTCGTCCACCAATTGTTAGCACGAGCAAGTTATCTTTCAAGCAATGGTCGTATAAACACGGACTCTTTAAGATATGATAGAACACACATCTGTGTAATCAACTGCAACATCATTAAGAGTAATCATTGTCTTCGTAATCACATCTTCAAATAATACCCCCCCCACTAATAATACGCCCATAAATCAATAATAATAAACTGTTGTAGAAACAGTTCTATCGAGATCCAAACGCGTCTGTTGGTTCAACATCGAACAATGACTTGCTAGTTTTAACTCACAAAAAACATGGCAGCATTAATAAACCAACAAACTGTACTAACAATTCAAGCAGCTTGCATGTACTAATAATCCAATCAACCAAACAGTAGTACCTGCTTTCACACCTAGCAGTACTAACCAAGGCTGTTAAGATCGCGATCCCACCTGGGATTGTTTTTATCTTTGCAAGATCGAGATAGTAAGATCAGATCGAGATCGTAAGATCCTACCAATTTATCATGTTCTTCTTTTCTTTATCTATGCCGCCATAAACAAATCTGCTAATAACCAATAGTAATCACCTGCTGCATCTTCTTTTTGAATCTTGCTGTATAAACCGAAACAACATCCTTCTTGACGTGTACTTGTTGTACACGAACACTTCACAGCAGCAGAAATGATTATAGCAGTATCCAGACGACGCCTCTTTTAGCGACACTTTTCTGTCACTAAACTCTCACCAATTCTGTTTGAACAGTCCTTCTTCCCCCCCCCCCCCCCCCACCCACCAAATAACGTATCAATAACTTGTAGAATCCCAGATCACGAGCCACGAGGCTCCTGATACCAATTGTAGAGTCTGTTTAAGACCCCTTAGATCGTTATTAAGACTCATCTAGGATAATAGAAACATCAAAGATTAACAATATACGCAGCGGAATAACAATAAGAACAATGATGTTTAACAAGGTTTTTCATTCATGTGATTTCTAGGATTCAAGGTTTTAGTAATAGTTATCATTCACTTTAACAGATATGGTGAGTTGAAGACCATACAACTTATTTGCAAGTTGTCAACCATAGAACGAATTTGATAGGTCTTTACCAAGAGCCGTTTTGCGTCTTGGATCTAGCCATAATACTTATGCTGGTCTTGACATGGTGAACGGATAACCATTTGTTGTGTTAGTGCATAGCACCTTCACCAAGTGTTATCCTTCTCATCTTCTATCCTAGGTTTTTAAACCTTACAAACTTCACTACTTTCTAATTCCAGCTTGTTTTTCCATCATTTTCAACAATCTATAGCAATCCTCATTCATCTTTCCATCCAAAAGCTTCATTTTCAACATAGTTAGTTTGTCTTTTGCTCAGTAGATAAAGGATACTTTCTATCAGACAGCATTGTAAATCATCCATAGTTTATAAGTTCAACTAATGCTACCCTACAAATATCATAGTATCTCCAACTTATATAATCTTTTATGCTGTCCCTATCTCTACTCCATATGATTTATCGTAAGAGGTTCTTCAAACATAATTCTTAAACATTTCCAAAATCCTTTTTCTAACTTATCCTCTGGCCCATCCATTCCATATCTATTCATCACAATCCTATACAGCTCAGTAAGGTCATCTCTAGATATAGATTTCATCATGGCACCAAAATTAATATATATTATATCTGTTCCATCCTCCCTAACAATTCGTTATCTCCTTTTTCTCCTTGCTTAATAATCTTATAGGTAGCTACACTAGGTGTTTTCATTGCTACAGGAACAAGATTAATAGGAGTTTCAGTACCTGTGACATTTTCTTCTTGCTCACCAACCTTATCTGAATCTTCAGAGTCATTCTTATCCACACTTGTATGCATTCCTTTCCTAGCTATCTGTTTTCTTCTCTTTCCAGACTTCTTTGTTGGTTCATCATCCTTTGCTTCATCATCTTTATCTTTTTCAGTCGCTTTGGGAGTCTTAGTCTGATGATCCTTCACAAAATCGTTTTCAAACTGTCTTTCGTTGTTTCAAAACATATTGGAGCAAAGGACTCAAACCTGTTTTAAAAGCTTGGTCTTAGTAGCTTCAAAAACTCAATTTCCTCAGCTGAGTTAACTTCCATGTCCCTTGATTCTTCAAATAGTTCATCATATAAGTCTTCAGCTGTGATTGGTCATGGCTTGTTCCTTGTTGCTTTGCTTTTTCTTCAAGCAAAATACTTTTTCTTTGATTCACAAGATCCCCTTTATCCTTAGCAAAATCTTCTCCTTGAAGTCACTTCCATGAATGCTCTTGACAACTCATGCTTAGTTTCAAGCTAATTGCTCTAATCCAAATCCAATCTTCATTGTATATGCTGAGCCCTCTCAAATTGTACATGAGCTTTCTTTTCTTCTGTTGCTCAGTCAACTCTTTTCTTCTGCAATTCTTTGTGCTGCGAGAGAAATCCAAATGTATTTGTTAGCCTCTCCTCTTCTATTTGTAAGGAATCCAATCGTTGAGTATCCAACCTAATTGCTTCAGCAAGGCTAGCTTCCTCTTGTAAAACTTGTTCCTTTGACTTCTTTGGAGTTTCTTCATTGATCATGGGAGATTTTCCTTCTCTTTTTCCTTTATCTTGATCAGAAGTAGACTTCTTAGCACCAACAGTACTAACTTGTTCATTACCAGTACTAAGTTGTTCATCACCAGTACTAAGTTTAATACTGCCAGTATTAATTCCTTCAGCAGTACTAACTTGTTCAGCACTAGCAGTATTAACTTGTTCAGCACCAGCATCAGCTTCTTCTTGAAAATCCAGGCTTGAGACTACTTTCTTTCCCTTAGCCTCTTTTCTTCTCTTGTATCTCCTTCCCTTATCAATAGACCTTGTCTTTAAAGAGGCAACCTTGGAGAGAGTTTTGGCTGCTTCAAGAGTGTTTGGACTTATGTCTTCCTCTTGTTCCTCCCCTGAAGCTTTTACCTTTGTTGTAGAAGGAGTAACCAATCCTTGTACTGAAGAATCTTGAGGATCATCTTGACTTTTCCTCCCTTGAGCCTCAGGTTCTTCCTCTTCAGAGTCTGACAAAACCAAATTCCTCCTTTTCAAAAACCCTTCCAACTTCTTCACCTTCTTGACTAACTTCACTATGGCATTTCCCATGGTCAGCTTGGTTTGTTTGAGATCCATCTCCAAGCTGTCAATTCTTGATATCAACTTAGGAACTTCATGAAGTAAATCATCCACAGGCATTTGACTTGGAGCCTGTTCTTGTGGGGGTGAGGAAGGATGGTGGACAGGAGATGGCTCCTCAAAGATGTGCTCAAATGGTGTAGGTTCAGGGTCAGGTATTGGTGTAGGTGTAGGGATAGGTGGTGGTGTAGGTGTAGGGATAGGTGGTGGTGTAGGTGTAGGGATAGGTGGTGGTGTAGGTGTAGATGGTTGAGATGGTACTTGAGGTGTTGATGATGATGGTTGGGATGGAGCCACAGCATCATGTTCTTGTCCTGCATTTGGGTTAGTAGCAACAAGTAACATAGAAGGCAATAAAGGTCTTGGTGCCCCTCGAAAACCCCTTTTCATATTCCCAAAGATCTTTTTAGTCAGGCTCACAGCTAGATAAAGGTGTTTATCTTCCGTTTGAATATTTAAGATCATTTGCAGAAATCGAGGATACATCAAAAACTTTGTCTTGCTTTTCAAATTTGCCACCATACCATCAAAAATAAGTTTTGAAAAATTATAAACTCTACCAGTGGATAGACAGATCAAAGCAGTAGCAATATTGCTACCGAATTGATCCCATCCACCACTTTTAGAGCTTATACAGTGTAAAAGATGGTGGACTAAGTATCTCCATTGGGGTGTGAAAAAACTTTTCCAAAAAGTAAAGGTTCCATCAGTAGGATACCCTATTTGCCCCATTCCCTCAAAAAGTTCATCATTTGGCAACATTGTAATTCCTGTGGCGTCTTCTAATTGAAGTGAATCCCTAATTGACGCCTCAGAGATTGTGTACCTTATGGTATCAATGGTTGCATTAATTTCTAGAGACCCATCAGCTTTAGTATTAACTATAGCACTCTGCCAAAATTGTTTGACAAGAGAATCATAGATAGTTGGTTGTAGTTATAGGCATATCCGAGGGGGATCCTCGAATAAATCTACTATCTCGCCAAACCCTGCCCTTTTCATAGGCTTGCGCAATACAACCCCACTTGATTGTGTTTGTCACAATACTTTAATTGATCCATTGGACAATCGTATCAATGTTCTTGGGTTTTGATGCGAGGGAAATTGTAGATGCTGGTAACAGGATGCTTGACTATTTTCGTTATGAAATTAAAGAAGAGTTTTACTTTGTAAAAAGGAGATAGCAATAAAAAGATAAGTATGAGAGAGAAATCAAACTCTATCTATATATAGCTTCTCTGAGGAACGAGAATAGACGCGTAATAATCCTTAACAGGTAACATTTAACATGATAAACAGAAAAAGTCAAATTCCGCCAACCAGCATTAAAATTAACCTACAGAATTAAAAAATTACACTACCTAACTTAATTTTGGTCAACCAAAATCTAAATAAAGTCAACCCGAATTTTTTTTTATTTTTAAAAAACAACCACCCCCCCTTTTTTATTTTTTTTTTTTTTTTTTTTTTATTAATCTTTTTCAACCAGAATTAAGAATGTACTAGAATTTACAAAAGTTAAAACCTTACTAATTTTGCCTTTCATATGCCACATACATTCTATGCTGCAAAGTTGACTTAAAACAAAGAAAATGTCCTGCAAGAAATTGTTGTTTTTATAGACAGAATTAATGAAAACTCACTACCGAATTAACTCTAGTAACTACCAGTATTATATGACTAACTACCAGTATTAACTAAAACTTAACTAAACAGTATTAATTACTACTTACGCGACCGAATTAAACAAATGATACAACTAAAGCCTCCATTAAATATTGTATGGGTTGTCATACAATGCTTAACCACCAGTAATTAAACGTGGTCCATACCAAGGTTTGTTCACAAGTCAGCTACATTTAAGTCTGTGTGGATTTTCTCCACACTTATGAGCTTCTTCTCATAACAATCTCTTATGAAGTGGTGACGAATCTCGATGTGTTTTGTCTTAGAATGATAAACAGGGTTCTTCACAATGCAGATTGTGCTTTCATTATCAATGTGGATTTTGGTATTCATGAAATTGAAACCATAGTCCAGCAATTGATTTTGAACCCACAATATTGTCTACTGCAATTGCAGCCAGCTACATAACAGTTTAGTTTTTGGAAGTGGCCACAATTGTCTGTTTCTTACATTGCCATGAGATAAGTCTTTGTCCAAGAAATTGACAACCACCTGTTGTGGATTTCCTGTCAAGGTTTGATCCACCATAGTCACTATCAGAGAATGCTTCCAAGTCAAAGGGTGATTCCCTAGGATACCATAAGCCCAAGTGTGGTTTGCCCTTGAGATACTTGAAGATCCTCTTGACAGCATTGAGATGAGAAGTCTTTGGAGTTACCTGAAAACGTGAACAAACACATACTGCATACATAATATCAGGTCTAGAGGCAGTTAAGTACATGAGGGAACCTATCATAGATCTGTACAAGTGTACATATTTGGTCTCCATAGGTGTGATTGCAGCTTTCACATTTACAAGATCAAATTTCTTGAGTATCTCAGCTACATACTTGTCTTGAGATATGAAGATTCCTCCCTTGTTCTGCTTGACTTGTAGACCTAAGAAAAATGTAAGTTCACCCATGGAACTCATTTGAAATCTGCTTTGCATCAAGGCTTCAAACTCATCACACCAAGACTTGTTGGTAGATCCAAAAATGATATCATCAACATACACTTGAACTAGCATGATATCCTTTTTGTTCCTTCTAATGAATAAAGTCTTGTCAATTGTGCCCCTTTTATATCCATGCTTCTCTAGGAATGTTGATAAAGTAGCATACCAAGCTCAGGAGCTGATGCGTCCATATAATAGCTTTGTCCACCTTATAAAACTTTTGTTTGGATGATAAGGATCACAAATCCAGGAGGTGTGAGACATAAACCTCTTCATCTATAGTGCCATACAGAAAAGCACTTTTAACATCCATTTGGTAAACTATGAACCCCATAAATGAGGCAAAGGCCAAAAACAACCTGATAGCTTCTATTCTTGCCACAGGAGCAAAAACCTCATCATAGTCAATACCTTCTTCTGTGAGTACCCTTGGGCCACCAATCTTGTTTTGTCTGTAGTACTCTGTATCTTTTTTGTTCTCTTCTGTGTATGAGTGGTCATGGTAGCACTGACTCCAAATGCAGTAGCCTCGAACTCTAACTGTGTAGCGAGACGCATCACGGCACTGTCTGTTCTGACATGCATGGTAGCTCTACAAGAACCCATATTGTTTATAGCTTGAAACTTGTTAAACGTTGCGTCTTTCGCATGGCTTGAGGACCCAACTGTCATTGTAAGCGCAGATATCTTATTCGGTTCTCTTGAGATATCAACACCATTGCACACCACCAACAATCGCCCTACTTGACATCTATGTGGCTTGTTTATCCTCTATGCCTGCTTATTCCCCCCTTGACTATGACCCCCCCTCGCGCTCCCCCTCTCTCAGACCCCTGGATTTGTTCTGCACTGTGCCTCCTAGTTTGCACAGCTGAATTACCTGGATCACTCAAGTATTGATCTTTCTTGGCGCGAAATACTATAAAATCCTAGTGTAGGAGTAGGACTGACTTCATTTCTGTAGGAAGACGGTTGATGTGTTACAGTATAATCAGTCTTCCTCTATCTTCTATTTTCAATGATGATGGCCTCCAGTGCGCGAAGAATTCATGATGAGACATTGTCATGGCTTGTGCAAGTTTTGTTCTAAGCTTATGGCACTAAGTGAATCGATCATGATCAAGTTCCTTTACAGTATTCAACCTGTTACCCTGACTACCCATCATTAGTCTTTAGTATTAACTGGACATGGGATTTACTGGTTAGTGTTGTTTTCAGGGACCTTTGTCCCTACAATGCTTTAGGGCAATTTCTTTCCAACTCTGTCTTTCTAAAAAGCTTGAATCTTAGTGGATTGTCTTCTAAAGGGTCATCGCAGGAATCCTTCATCTCTTTTTGAGGGGTTCTGTCTCAAAGGTCTCCTCTGTCTTTGGTATTTGTGGATGATGTCCTTGATCCATCTTTTCTTCAGGAATCTTGACAGCTGAAGGCACAACCATAAGCGTCTACTTTCTCATCTTTCTCCTCAAGAAGCAATGGGACTCAGGAGTTTGTTAAAGTACCTGCACTGTTAGTTTCTCTGAAATACCTTGCATTGTTTGCTTGATTCTCCAAAAGAGATACATGGTATTATAGTTCATAGAATCAGGTAAGATGTCTATAATAACAAATCCTTATCTTTCATCTTCCTTTGACATTGGGTTTTTCTTTAAGAAATTAACATGACAAATTTACTTATACTCTTTTGGTTATTTAAATTATAAACCATTTTATAGGCTCATGCTTGTTTAGTGGATGTTTGTAACCACACTAAACGAAAACCCCATCTGATTTTCTATCAAACTTTTCCAAGCAACACTAAGAGTATCTAGAATGGTAACATGAAATCCAAAAGGTCTTATGTAGCTTATAATGTGGTTTTTTTTTATTTTGTGGCCCAAAACAAAAGCTGCATATGGAGTTTGTGTTGAGGTTTTGTATCTCTTACCCTATTAAAAATATAGCATAGCAGTACTAACTGCTTCTGCCAAAAAAGTGGTTGGTAAGAGGAGAATCTGCTAGCATTAGTTTCCTAGCTGCCTCAATTAGGGTTTGTTCATCCTTTCAGCAACTCCTATTTTGTTAGTGGAGGTCTTCTGGCATTTACTATTACTCGTGTTTTATTCCCTTGTTACCACAAAAATTCAAAGCATATCTCTATTCTTAAATTGTCAAGTGCTTCTTATCTGATTAATGATTTCTAAACTTTTATGACTAAGGTTGGTTTTCAATCTGACTTATAAGGCCTGAACTATGCCACTAGTTTCATCCTTAGAGCCAAAAAAGAATACCCAACAAAATCTTGGTAAAATCATCAGTGATAACAAGGCAACTTTAACTTGCCATGATTATTGCTTTTCTTCACACGAAGTTAGGACCATAAGTCCATATGCAAGGTTGTGTAGTGGCATTGGTTATAAATCTTTCTAACTTGGCTTGCAAGAGACCCTATGTTGTTTTGCTTTATGGCAGGCAACACATGTGTGTTCATTTTTGAACCTTGGAAGGTAAACCTCTGACAAGGTTTCCCTTCACAAGTTTGTTTAGATTTTTAAAATTGATATGACCTAATCTTCTATGCCACAATTTAGATTCATCATATGTGGCCTTAGCAATCAACAGGCAAAACCTTAACAAATTAGCAGGAGAAGGTACGTCTTCATGTTAAAACATGTTCATGTTCGGATGTCTAGGGACCTTTAAAAGTATTAATATATTTCATCGGCATCTTAAAGTCAGAAGACACAACAAGAATTCAGTTCAGTAAAGGAAACAGAGTCTTATGCTTGCTTATATCATAAATTTGTGATATTGTGAAAGGTTAAATGCCCTAATTCTTTTCTACAAAGGACACACTATCTAAATCTTAAATTACCTACTCTTATTCTACCTTTTCAGAATATGTAGCCTTTGCTTTACTCACAAAGGTAATTAGATCCCCTATTGAATTTCTTCAAAATTCCTCTAGTTGATCCTTGTTTACCTGTCATGTGACTCTGAGCAGTACACTATCAATTTACATTATCTACATGTTCTTTTGTGGATGTTCCTGACACATGAATAAGAGAAAATTGTTCTCTTAGGGACCCAGGCATTTGCAGGCTTGGGTCGTGCCTTGTGGCCCATTAGACATTTAAGTTCGAATAAAAGTAGGTCTTCCACTGTTATAATTGATGTTTTCCTAGTGTTCCTCAAATTATTAACTTGCTAAGGTATTAAACAGCGATCCCCAACTTCCCATGTACAGCAATTTGTATGAGTCATTTGTGCTGGTTTTAGATTTTGACAAAGGGTCTTCTTTCACAGATGAATTTGGGTTGTTGGAAAATCCCTTCTTTGATTAATTTGTTCATTGTGGTTCTTCTGGGGACTCATACTGTTTGAGGTTGTGTGACGGTGCTAGTGTCTTTGGTCTAACAGTCATTTAACTTTAGGACTAACAGTATAAACTTTAGGCCTACAGAACTAATATTAGGCCATACCAGTATTAATTTTCAGGAATAACTGAATTAAAACTTTGGACCTACCTGCATTAAGTTGTACTGATCTAGGGGACAAATATTAGAGTGATAACCCCGTTTGTCATTTGTCAAATCGGTTTCGTATCCCATACCAGGTTATTAACAAACCTCTTTATCAGATTCCCTTGCCATTTTCTCTTTCCATTAATAGTCGCAATCTATAATTAATGACTAGACTACCACTAAACAAAACATTTCTTCTTTGTAAAAGAGTAACCTTCCCCTTAGTTCTCTTTCCATCATTATCATTTCACAATTCTTCCTATTACCTATTATTTTAATTTGTGTTTCATTATCTTTGATGTGGTTGCCTAGGAGGTTTTTATGTGTGAGAACAAATGGTGCAACTTTCTTTTTGATTTTGGAGCAGACACATCTTTTTCATTTAGTTTCTTTCCAACTTGACTTAGAACATCTCATTTTGGTTATCTAAAACTTTCTGACTGCTTCTCAAAAAGATGCTCAAAGATGTATTTTCACAAGATCCTTCATTGTCATTGGATTGATAGGTAGAATGCTCAGAAGAATTTTTATCTGTTACACTCATTTTAGGTTTTTGAGGACCCTTCTTTCCATAAACATACAAAGAATCATCAATTTCCTCTTGTGGTTTAGGAGTATAATCTCCACTTAAGGGATGTGGGAGTCCTTTAAAATCATTGGTCTTTGTAAATCTACTGTACGAAGGCTTTCCTATTGAATCCTCTTTTGAACATTTAAAAACAGAAAAGTTCATTTCTTCCTCAAAACTTAGAACCTCATTGTTTGATTTTATTTCAAATCCTAAGCTAACTTTACTGTTTGAACTCATGCAGAATCAATTATTTTCCAAAGATTCTTGGAAGAATATTCATGAACTACTGTTTTCTGCAATGTTCCTTTTCTTTGACAGTTTTACATTCTATTCTTCTATATCTTTTAAGCTTTTCATCTTTTTCATATATTTCATTAGCATGAAATGTAAGCTTTTCATTTAGAGAGAATTGCTGTTTTTAACAAGTAACTAGTTGAGCTTCTAGTTTCTTAACAGCTTGACTATAGGCAAATATTTGTGCTTCTTGATCACCTAATTGATTCATTTGTTCATCACATAGTGTTTTTAAAAGTGTATTGTATGAATCTTTGCAAGTTTTAGAAAACAAGTTACTCATTGCTTGAGTGATAGCGCATAAGTACATGATTTTGTTTCTTCTGCTCAGTATGTTCTCCCCAATTGACATTCCCATCATCCATTTTCGCCAAACCCATCTTGATTCGCTTCTCTTGCTTCCCAGTTCTTATTGTTTGATAAAGAGAATCTCTCTTCTTTTTTCCATATGGTGTTCACTTTGCTGTACTTCCCTTGCGAAGTGACCAATGTTGTAACAATTGAAACATTCAAGTTTCTTTTTGTCAAAACCAATAGGTGTTTTTCCATCCACGCGAACTCTCCTTCCTGTTTTCTTATAGAACTTCTTCATTCGAATAGCAATCATTGCTATTTGCCAATTGATGTCCATTTCTTCAATATCTACATCATCAATCTGTTCCAAAATCTTCAGAAGTAAGTCCAAATCTCTGTTTGTTTGGCCAATGAGGGATAGTAGTACTTCAGCAGCAAACCCAGCATAGCGAACTTCTTTTTTCAGGAATATTGGT
Organism: Tanacetum coccineum; assembly: GCA_026074375.1. Classification (NCBI taxonomy): domain Eukaryota; kingdom Viridiplantae; phylum Streptophyta; class Magnoliopsida; order Asterales; family Asteraceae; genus Tanacetum; species Tanacetum coccineum. The sequence continues at coordinate 72,730 of BQNB010006765.1, read as the reverse complement.
TGAACGAAGTAGAAGGAGTGCTAAGAATGTATGCACCATAAAAAAACCAGACTTAACCTATTGGTGCTACTTTTGCTTTGTGAGGACAAAAGCAACATTTTGAGCACTGAAGATGTTTTTGAAAGCACCCTTGAAATTTCTTGCTTCAAAAACTCTAAGGTTTATTGTAAAAATCATCAAAGTTAATATTGTCAATCTCTGGGTTAGTTATCATTGTCATTGCCAGATTGAGACCCATGCTAGGGGGCAAAGGATCTAGGAAACTTATGATTTGCATCTTCAGTTTGATACTTCAGCAACATGAGCTTCCAATTGAGAAAGTAGACTTGTGTGAAAATCTGGTCATATCCCTTTCTAACCTTCTGAATTGGATATTTTAAATGCTTCAAAATGCTGTATTGAAAACAGCCTTCTGCATTTTCTTTTGATTTAGCTAATTACACCCAACCTAGTTCTGATGGCTTCCCATATTTCTTTTGCATCATCCATTCCATGAAATCTTCTCATATGTTCTTTTGGAATGGCCATCAGCAGAATATTCTTAGCTTTCCTCTCCTTTTCAACAGCTTGAATTTCTGCCTTAGCAGTAAGTGACTGGTGAATGTACTTAGAACATATTATCTCTTTCATTATATTCTTCTCTTGGAGTTTCAATTCTGAATTACCTTCCATACTTCATTATCAATGTACTCAAGGTAATGCTCCATCTCCATTGCCCATATATCATACTCCTCCTTCTTCAGAATTGGGAGTTTGATATTTGAGATAGCAGTTGTTTGAGGAATCATCTGTTGTTGTTGTTTAGGTGCAGCACTCCAGTACTCAGATGCATCTTATTGGTTTGATTCTTCATCTCACTACAGATGTTGGAGAACTCATCATTAGCAGGTTGGAGACATTTTGTAAAAAGTGTGTTTGTTGTGATCTTAGTGATTTCTTCTTTCTCAGAGTCCCTAAAGGCTCTGATACCACTTGGTGGTCCTTGGTTCGAGATCTGACTAGCCTTAGTAGACGACAGGATAACTTGGATAATCCAATCAACTATTTGAGAGGACCACTGACTATGAATATCAAGTGTTAATGCGAATTTAACACAAGAGGTAAGAAGAATCGATAATACTAATTTGCTATAAAGCTCCTAGTGCTTCTATGATATTTCTCTAATACGTACTCGTATCATTGTCATTAGGGTTCCTATTATACACAAAGGAAAACCCTAATGGGCTTATTCAACGTCAAAGGATAATACATATCCTTCCTAAGATATCTCCCTAAAGATATCTATAAGTAACGATTACTATTCTGTTTACACAAACAGGACTAATATAAACAGAAAACTAACTATGTCCAGTACTAACCCTAGTACTGCTACTCTAACAGTACTAACTTAGTACTGCCAATATTAACTTTATTCTAAACAGATGCTAAACGATTACTTTATGATCTTAATGTTATTTACTACCAGTATTAAGTCTTGTTATCAATATATTTTCCCAAAAGGTGGTTTATTTCGTTAGAATTAGTATTAGTAATTGTAGATCTATAATCAACATTTATCATATTGTGTCAAACTTGATTGGTGATTTGATACAAAAGATTTAATGTTTTTTAAAAGGAAAATGTATTCACCCCCCCTCCCTCTACGGTTTCCATAATTTTGATGATCATTTGGGTTGATAGGTGGGTTATACGATTTACCACTCTACGTAAATACGGCATTTACATGCTCATTTCGAGCTTGCGGCTTTTGATAAGGTTTGGATGAGTTATCTTTTGGGTTTTGTTGAGTGTTACTAGGAAGAGATCCAGAAGGTTTACCAGATTGCTTATCAGATAATCTGTCAAATTTTGCTTTAAGGTTTTGGATTGAGGCTTGATGATTTTTGGTTGTCGTTTCGAGTTTGGTTTTGAGATCCATAAATGTATCTTTGACAAAAGAATTGATCGATTGTTGAGATTTTATGAATTCTCTTAATCGTTTTTGAAGGTCGGGTTTATCATCAAAACTGGATCGATAGTTGCCTCGATTGTAATTGTTCCTTCCGCTTGAACGCCAATTATTACGATTTAAGTCATGATCTCGGTAATCATTGTAAAAACAAGTACATCAAAAGGTTTGCATGAATTTTGCTTATGCTTTAGGAGACATAAGTTTGTCATCTTTGTCCTATTTGTGTATCATGTGATTTGAATAGGATTGCATTTCTTTGTACTGAGTGTCCATTTTCAAGGTTATGGCATCCATTCATGCCATAATTTTGTCAGTTTCAGAATTACTGCTACCTTTATTGGCGAAAGCAATAATTTTCTTTAGAGAAGATTTTTTTTTTGGTTTTTAGCCCAATCAAGCTTGAGTAAGACTTTGTCTTTAAAGAGTTAATAAGCTTGGTTTGGTGTTTTATAGAGGAAAATACCACCAGCTGTGGAATTAAGAGCTTCTTGGGTTATTTCGTTGAGGCCGTGATAAAAGATTTTAATGATATTGCCTTTGGATAGATTGTGACCATGGCAATTTCTGAGCACTTCTTTCATATGGAGCCAAGCATCGGTTAAGGTTTTGTTTTCATCCTGAGAAAAGGCTTGGATGTCTCCAAGGAGTCAATCAAAAAGAGCTAGGGGAATGAATCGACTTATAAAGGCGGTGCAAAGTTCATCCTACGTATCGATGGTTCCTTCGTTGAGTTCGTTAAGCCAAGTTTTTGATTCACCCGTAAGTGATAGGGGAAACATCATTAGGCGAATGGTTTCATTTTTGGTGTCTTTGTATTTAAATATGTCACATATTTCAAGAAATTCATGAATGTGTTTTTGCGGATCAGTTTTAAGTCTACCATCAAATTGGTTTCCTTTAACAAGAGTTAAGTGGTTACCTTTAATGGCGAATTCGTTTGCAGTTTTAGGAATGGTGATTGCGGAACCGAGAGTCGGAGCGACAACATGGTCAGCAGCCAACATGGGTTCATCATCCATTGGGTTGTAATTTTTAAGAATATCAAGAAAGTGACAGAAATAGTTGATGTCAAGAATTGGTAGGTAAATAATTCTTGGTTGTGCAAGTCGTTCGTCCCTTCGTTCGAATAGGACTCTCCTATTTCTTCGATGAAGTCTATGATTTAGGGTACGTTCAGGTTCGTATACTGGTTCGACAAGTTTTGAGGAAGCACGTGTATGAATCTAAGGTGAATTGTTGGATGATTTAGAGAACATTTTTAGGAAAAAACGTTTGACTGTAGAAAGTACAATGCACTTCCTACAACGAGAGTTACAGCAAGCAAGCAGATTGATTTTCAGGAGGAAAAAGTGATTAATTTTGTTTTAAAGGATAACAAGAGATGATTATAGAACAATTTAAAATCCCCAGCAACGGCGCCAAAAACTTTTATGTATTTCAAAAGTTTTAAATTATAAGACTAGGTGAATTACCAATTATTAATGAAATACACGGGTAAAAGATATAACCACGTTATGTAGTTAATATTTTAGGTAGACCAGGTCGTCCACAGGGATTTGATTATGTTCGTATAATCAAAAGTTTTAAGACAAAACTTAAAGACTTTTTCAGATGGGATATGATTGATGATGGATTCAATAATAAAGGAGAATGACTACTCGGATAGTTTCATATAATACCTAAGCAATGATAATGATTACGATCTTCGATTTTAGGACTTAACTTATAAAATAGTTTTTTCATCAAAAAACGTTTTCACAAATCGACTTGTTTTAATTTAAGACTTATATTAGTTATATTAATCATATGTGTCACGCAAATAATCAGGTTCCTATTATATCAAATCTATTTTGTTTATCAAATAACGTAAGAAAATTTCTCCAACCAAACGATAAAGACCATAGACAAATCTTTAAAATAATATATCACACAACGAGTCTTTCAACCTATACCGTTATGTGTACACAATCAAACTTGATTGATAAAGTTGATAAGATAAGACATGATAGGATTTCAATACAAGCTTAAGATTAATAAGATCGTAATAATACCAAATACTTATTTATTATATTAAAATCACCGAGTAGACATAAGGAGCTTAGCCACTCATGGCTATGGTGTTCATAACAAAGTAAAGTAGAGAAACAAGAAACATACGATAATGGAATTAGAGATGGATTAAACATACCCGTTACAAGTACCAAATCATACTAACTCTTATTTAACTAAATACTATAATGTTGTTCTCCATCTTCACCGGAATTTCGTACTAAAAAAACCTAGAGATTTAGAGAGAATTGTTAGTGATTGATATGTTGAGGAATGATTAAAATGGCTTGATTTTCGTCTCTATTTATAGGCTAAGTAAGAGCAAAAGTGCAGCGTACATTCTAAAATGTGCGGCTTACTTTACCTAAGTCGGTGGATATATCATTAATGTTGAAGAGAAGTGTGCTGCAAATCTAGGAAAACCGGCGCACTTCATGTCTTTAATGGCTTCATTGAATCCGTTGGTAAGTGCGGCACACACATAAGATTGTGCGCCGCACATTCTTGTGATTTTGACTTTTATCATTTCTTTTCTTCTAACTTGTCTTTTGAAGAGCATAAACACTTATATCTTGATCATTTTGAGCACGGGAAGTCTTCAAGTGAACATGCACATATTTCATGCTATTAAGTATCAAAAGTTCAAGAGAAATGATGAAATATATACAAATAACGTCGCCGAAAACATTAATTAAGGCGTTATCAGATGATCAAGTACTCTTTTGGACAAGCAGAGAAGTATATTGCTATTAAAGAATGTGAGTACGACGATTTGACAAGAACCAAAGATGATGCGTGTCATGCTTACCAAGAAATATTTCATATCATGGATGACAATTTTAAAGAATCATAGATCCGGTGGTCGGTGTTGGGAATTATTAATTTACTGAGACAAAATAAATAAAAGAATGAAACAAGAAGGACTTAAACGCAAAGCTGGAAGATTTTGAAGATTCTAAAAGATCTCCTTAAGAAAGTAAATAAGATATAAGTAGAGTAAAGATAAAAGTTAGAAGATATTATTTATTCTTAATTATATTTGTTTTATGTCCTTTGTAAACATAGATGATCTTCCTATATATCGAGACTTTAGGTCATGTAGTTTAAGTGTGCAAGAAAATGTCGTCGACTAAAGGGGTACGTGTGTGTATGTCGTTGTGTTCTATGCGTTTGCTGGTTTCATTGTAATCGTCCTAGAATGTGTGTTGTAGCCTCAAGGATCAATGTTTTCATTGATTCCTGTTACTTGTTAGATGTAATGTTCTAGAATTGATCATCTAGTATTTGGGCGAATTGTGAATAATATGAATGATAAAACTTGTCAAAATAACATTTGTTCATTATGCTATTTCGCTATGCATTCTTTCATGTTTTCATTATTATTCTTTCATAGTTATAGATTAAAACAATATGAGCTTAAAACATTTCTGTAGGTACCACAAAATGTATCAAAAGCTTGGTGGATCGTGATCTAGGATCTACAGGTGTTTTGGTGTCACATTATGAAGGAAAGAGGTATGATATTTTCTGTCCTTGGTTATCATGTCGAATATGGTGATATTAAGTTTTTCATGCAACCCTAATTCGAATAAACAGGGAAGTTTTGTTTAAAATTGTTTTTGATTGGTCGTGCACAAGGATGGTTGTGATTGGTTACATAATTCAAGCGTTTCTTTGGTCTTATTCTATGGAAAAAGAATTAATTAGGCGTTGGTGAGAATGATGAATTAGTGACAGTTTAGTGACAAAAAAGTGTCGCTAAAAGGTGTCGTCTGGATACTTAAAAAAGTATCCTTAACAGTGATTATAATGGCTGAAGATCGTGGCACATGTAGCTTGTATTCATTTGTAGAATGGTTTTTGAGATGGCGTTCGAGCTTAGGAGGTTTTCATAGCAGGTATCAATTGAAGAATAAGAAAGCAGTAGGATGTGATTTTTTTCGTGTGGTCGTGATTTATATCAATACGCCTTGGTATCTTGATTAGGTGTTTGGATTTTATGGTCATGAATATTGCCGTTGTTCACAGATGGTAAAGACATCTTGGTTGGAAGGTTATGGACATCATTAGCAAGTTATTTTAATTGAAGCTTGTTGTTTGGTATGGATCTGTTATGATACATTTTTTAGTGTGTTTAAATGGGCCAAGAGATGATTTAGTATAAGGTCAGAAGCTTTGAAAAGTTTATACTTCTCACTTGTTACTTGTTATTTGCTCTTCATCTAATAGTACTGCTATGTTGATTAATGTATTGTGTATACAGTGTAATAATTGCTTGTTCTGGTTCGAATACCAAGGTTTAATGATGCTAATTATTTGCATTAATGCTGCATGGAGAAGTTAGTGCTGCCAAAGATGACATTAAAGCTGCCAGGCTATACATTTTCTAATGCCAGGTTTAAAGCTTATGTTCTTAATTTGCTGGTCTTTTGTGTTAACAATAAATAACAATTCCAAATATATCCTTTAACAATTAAAACTAATACCACATCTCAATTTCATAACTTCCAACCTTATTACTAACCACAAACCACCATCACTTCATCATCTAAAATTCCACACCTATACACTAACTACCATCATCAATCCAATTTAATAACATAAAATAACAAATAATAATAAACATCATCACTTTCAAAAAATTAAAACAAAACACTCAAAATAATCACACTCTAATACAACCACCATAATTAATCTCTACACAAACAATCCCCCCCTAATCAAAATTATAAACATAAACTAATAAATTCAAATTTAAAATTAATCAAACACTACAAAACTTCAACATCATACAATTACACCAACTAAACTCCTAATAAACCAACACACAAAAATCATCATCCATTATAAACCACTTAAATATAACAAAAAAACAAACAATATTTATAAACACAAACCCTCACCCAATAACTATCAACTACACCTAATCATACCTCAAATATCCAACACTCAACTTATATATCAACCCCCCAAACATTATCACCAATCACCCAAAATCACACCCAAATTTACATATACAACCATTCCTAATCTTCAAAATACCAATTAACCCCCACACCAACACAAACCCCTCTAACAAAACCTAATCCACAATATTCACTACCCATACAAATCCCCTCTAAATTTAACAACACCAACCTCCACCCCAACTAAAAAACAACTAAAACAACCACTTACCACAAAACCCCCTCCACACTCAAAATACTCAACCATCTAATTAAAACCCACAATAAACCATTCCTCAACTATACCCCATAAACACCAAACCCATATTCAATCTATCCCTAAAAACCACATCACTACAACAACACCATACTAATATCTAAACACCACCCACCCTAACCAAAAACTAGAACATCACCATTATTTACCAAAATCTCCACTCCTTTCAATTCAAATACGTATCACAATTAAAATAATATTACCCTACCATAATCAACACAAACCCCCTACCCCACTATCAACATCCCCCCTTTTCTCCAAACAACCCTAAACCACAACAATCACACTATTATAAGATCCATTAATATCAGCGCAGGTGTGTGTAAATAAAGAAATATGTAGAGTTGTCTCTCACTAGTAAATATGAGCACGTGTGTAGTACTATGTGCATACAGTGTGTGTGTTCTCAGATTAAATAAGATGAATGATCTAACTATCCCCCCAAATAAATAAAATACACCACTCCACTTTCCATAAAATAAACACCTTAAATCAGCGCTCACTCCCTCTACATCTGCTCTATTCTCGCACGACCCCAACCCACAACATACTTCCACCATCAGCAATCTCCTCTCTACCTCAACTAAGCAGCCAACGCCTCCACCCGCTGATCATCAAACCAACTATAATAGTAAGAGTCTTACATAAATCGTAAACACTCCTCTCACTCACCAATCATTCTTCAAATTAAAGATAGATGTGTGAGATACCTCAAGATAGATTTAACTGTCTTCATTGTGTCAAAAGTTTATCCAAAAATAATCCTGGTATATTATACATAACAGTGTAATAACCTAATACTATAGCGTGTCTCACTCAGCTACCTCTTTTAGCCCTGACTGTCACGCACAATATAAATGACCTATCATCCTGTCCAGATTGTGTCATAGGCATCTTACGTCCTTTTATGATGTATTTTGAAGCTAGTGTGTCTCTCGCTCTCATTTCAAGAGAAATCGGATCGCTAGAGATATAAGCAGTTTTTAGCAAGTAAATATCAGCGAGAGAGTAGTGATCTTAGTTGTTACTGAAGTAAGTTAGGCAAGTAGTGCTGAGCTAATTGTACTACCACGCATAAGAGTATTGAGAGTTAGACTAGTGAAGTAATCTCTCGAGATGCTCTTCAAGGACTTGTTGAGATGGAAAAATAAGATAGATTGTAGCTCGTAGAGATGATCTATATCGAGTAAGTCAGATTCTTCACGCGTGTCCATTGTTGTAGTTTTCTTAGATGTAGATGATAAGTGACAATATCGAGGTTCTTACACGATGAGTCGCCTTATACCGTTGAGAGACTATTCATCATACATCAGAGAAGAGAGAGGACTCGATAATCATTGTGTTATGAGTCAAGATGTGTCTAGCTCTTGAACAGATTGAGAGATGAGCATCGTAGTAGCAGCTTGATCGAGATCGATTTCGAGGTAGTCTGATAGAGGTGATGAAAGTTCGAAACCGATGTCCTGTCGGAGAGGGGTGAGAGAGAGAGTTAGATGGAAGAGAGAGGAGACATGAAGAGAAGTAGAGAGAAGAAGAGTAGTAGAGAGAAGTAAAGGAGGAGAGAGTAGAGTATAGTAGAGAGGAGAGTATGAGAGAAGGGTGAGAGGAGAGTAGAGAGAAGGAAAGAGAGTGGAGAGGTAGTTAGAGAGAGAGAAGATGCCTGAGAGAAGAAGGAAGAAGAGGAAAGAGAAAGAGGAGAGTTGAGAGAGTAGAGAGGATAAGAAAGGAGGAGTAGAAGGAGGAGTGTAGTGAGAGGAGAAGAGAAACAAAGGAGTAGAGAGAAACCAAAAGCAAAAGAGAGAAGGGAGAGAAGGAGAGATGAGAGAATGAGAGAAAGAAGAGAGAAGATGAGACGAAGAGAGAAGAGAAAGGGAGAAATGTGTTACGAGAGAAAACATTTTTGTCTTTGTGTTGTAAATTGAAAGATGGAAAGTTGTAGGTTATCCAAGTGTGTTCTTGAGTCATTGAGTAGCTATTAATCCAAGCATTAGATGGCACGTGGTTGGGGGTGGGGCGGGCGCGGTGGTGGTGGTGTGGGTTGATGGTTTTTTGGGGGTTGTTTTTTTATTATTTATATCTAGCCCCGTTACGCTCCTACCTCACAACATATACAATAATGCCTTTTCTTAGTCCCTCCTGGTTTAATGGAACTATATTTAAACAAATGGTTATTTTTTAATTCTGTAATGTGTCTCATCAATCGTCAAATAAAATGAAATTTTTCCTAACAATCTCTTCCCCATGGGTAATGATGAGTGATCTATACCAAAATTACTTTACATTATTTTCCCTAACAAGTACATAATGTATTAAGAACAAGAAACTTCCATTGAAGCTTTCCAATTGCTATTGATGATGTCTTCAGTGAGTGGCCTCCTTTTTCTCCTTCCTTTGCTTCTACTGATGCTCAACTTTCTTTCATACAGTTTTTGGTCATCTCAAAGTTTCTAAATTAGCTGCATGTCTTGAAAAACTTCATTTTCTTACACCTCTGGTCATGTCGAATAAAGTTTTTTCAGAATTGCTTCTTTTCATTTGACTTCAATGCATCTTGCACTTGGCCTACTCCTTCAACATGGAAATCATCTTTATAGTACATTTGTAGGAGAAATACTGTAGTAGGATGAACTAATTAACCAATATACTTCTTGTTTAAGGGAGAAGCTTTTTAAATTGATTCCCCCCTCTATTTTCATGATACATATTTCTTCATTTTAAAGTTTAATAGCTTCCCCCTAAACCGATAATCTTCTTCTCAAGCAGTTTCAAAGCTTTATTACAAGCTTAGAATGATTAAGTACACAACGGAATTAGTAGGATACCCACATCAAATGTTACTTCTTCTTTAATAATAAGCTTAGTGATTATCCATTCGGGGTATCATCAAATAGATCAGCAACGTATCTTCTCACGCTTGAATAATTCTTCTCACATTTCTTCCCACTGGAAGCTCAAGTAATGCATACCAAAAGTATCAAGATATCTCATGTCCCCAGGTAGTTAAGCGATTGCAACCAAGTCTATATGTATTAAAGCCCAAAAAAACCTGAATTGTGCACACTAATCCCATTCCATGAAAGGGTCAAAAACATGTAGAATCAAAGTAAATTAAGTCTCCGCCGATTACGTGCGATTCCTTCCTTTAGGATAATGTGATTATTTGTTTGTAACCCCAAGTCCAACTGATTGTCCTGGATGTGGTACAATTAAAACCCTCCAAGTAAGTCGCAAATGAAACACCTAAGTTTAACTAAGTCTGGGGATTAAGGAATTTCCTCTGGCACGGACTCAGTACTGACTTTTTAGAGGAATCATCATAACTATTCTCATTGTGTAACTCTTTTTCATTATAGAAACTGTTTCTTACATCTCTTCCCCCATGTAGTTGGAATAATACACCAAAAGCCACAAGTTAAAACACTGATTTTCTCTGTGGTTATGACATTTGTCTTCCCGGAATGACCTAAAATAAGAAAAAGGCATGATTCAGATGCTTTGGCTTTAAAACAGCCTCTAGTTTAGAAGTCCTCAGCTTAGAAGACCTCTGACATACAAGAAGTGTCGGGTTTAAAAGACTTCAAGTTGATTCTTAGAGTTACTACTTCTTAGGTATATATTAGTGCCGTCAAGCATAACTTTGTATTGTTGGTAATACTAATGAAAATTATGCTAAGTAGTTAGTACTGATAGTATAAAGTTACTACTGCTAGTTACTACTGTTAGTATAATTTAGTATTATTAGTATAAACTTACTACTGCTAGTTAAAGTTAAGACTGCTCAGAGATGGAGACTGAAAATATACTAAGTAGTTACTACTGCTAGTACAAAAGTTAGTACTGCTAGTGTATGTTAATACTGTTAGAGTAAACTTCTAAGTAGTTAATGCTGCTTGTGCTTCGGGTGGTTTAACTGGGCTGAGTAATTTAAACTGCCTTAGAAGGATTAATGATAGGCAGAGATGAGTCAAAGACACATATCAGAGAAGAGATAAAGGTTAATTGAAGAACAAGAATACTTATGAAGATAAGTATCAATTATTTGTAAAGAAGATATGTACAAACTTATTTGTTCAAGAGATTATGTTTACTTATAGAAAAGATCATAATCACTTAACATGTTTTGTAAGCCCATTAGGGTTTCCTTAGTGTATAAAAGGAACCCTACGGCATAGATCTAGATATTAGTTTTCATATTAGTATGCATAGTTTGCATAGCAATAATAGTTAGTATTCATAGCTATTTTGTAATTCAAAATAGTATTTAATATATTGAAAGTTTAGTAAAGATCTTGTTTTACTATTTTATTGTTCTTTTTAGTATGGAAAACTAGATTTCGCATAGCTTGTGATATTCTTAATCTTAGTTTCTACTACATTTGTCTTGGTTCTATCTAATATAACTAAGCTTTAACAAGCTAAGTAAGATCTATCAAGAAGGGATCAACAGTAGGGTGTCGATCACTAAGAGCGAGGTTAAATCTATCAATTAAATTAATATATTGGTTATCTAATCTATGTTAATTCTACTCTAATCCTATGTTAAACCTATGTCAGTCTAAATCCTAATTCTAATGGGAAAAGGGGGTTTTCAGCCTGAGAGACTGGCACGGTTTGGTTGGCGACTACAATCAATTCAAGACACCGTTACACACGCAAGCTAATAGATAAAAGATAAAAGAGCGGTCGAACCTTATATAAGAAAATTGTATTAACCATTACTAATCCGATTAGAACGTTGGTTTGTTTATTAAGTGCAATGATTTCTTCTCTTAAGGTGGCATATCATTATTAAGACTTAGGCGTTACATCGTCCTAAGACCTAGACACATTAGTTATGTCACAATTAAAGCATCCGCATAAAGCATCCTTATTTGCTGATTATAATCTATCTTAGGGATTAAAGCAATGGTGATCTTGTTAAACCCTAGCTCATAAAGACTTTACCCACTTACCGCTTAATGGCAATCTATACACTAGTAGTCTACTTTTCCATCTATTCAATGGAATCAGAACGTCATTTGTTGAATTATCTAGGTCACCTGCTAGTCAACACGATCAATAAACCATCGGCAATATCCAATTAACTAGTTAAGCCCAAAGCGTATCCTAGACACAGACTTAGAAGGACAATACTTGCGTAACTATTATTCTAGATGTATAAATTACTATATGGAGAGCTATCCCGTACTCTAGATCCGCTTGGTCCACTTCCCTAGATCCAGTTGAATGATAGGTCGCATACAAAAGCGCGTAAACAAGTATACATTGATAAACATAAACAATCATTCAACGATAAATCAAGAAATCGATATAAACAAATACCAAACATTCAGATCTTCATAATAATGGCTAATAAAAGAAGGTATTTGTGACATTCAACGTATGATATTTGACTCTCTTAATTAATTATGGAGTCACTTTTATGTGGTTACATTTCTCTTAGCAATTAACGCTTGGTTTTGATACAACTCGTATTCTCGTCGCTATTTATTCCGAACTTATAAATTCTATTTCCTGATTTTATAGAATTTCTTTTATTATTTTTAGTTGATTTAGTAAAAAAAAATCGTCGTTTTAAATATTCGCGAGTCGAGCTTTTGATATTTATCCGTTTTATCGATCGAGAAATCAACGAATGTCATATTATAGCCATGAGAGCTCATTTAATTTATTTAATTATTATTTTTATTTATTTATTTATTTATTTGTGTCAGGTCGAACCCAATTTAAATATTCTATTTTTATAAAATTTAGCGAGTCAGGTTAAAGTTTAGGGCCGAGTTTAAAAAAAAAATGTAATGTTTAACAAAAAAAATTGGGCCGGAGCCCTTCCCCCTTTTTCTTTTGATTTTTGGCAGCCAAGCCCATACAACAACACCCATATTTTTTTACAACATCAAGCCCATTCATATTTTTATAAACTTTACATTTTTTATAAACCCAAGCCCATCTTTTCCTTTTTTTTATAACACCGAACCAACAAACACCCCTTTTATTTTTCTATTTAAGCCGAGTATACACACACTTCCTAGTTATAACGTTAAAAAAAATGCTCCTTCCTTATTTTTCTCTTCTGTTCGAGCAACACCACCACAAAGCCTCCAATTCAAGCTTCAATTCTCAACCAAAATCACTCAATCATATACCAAATTGCTCATAAAAATACCCTTAATCTTTCCCCTCAAAAAAATTAAACATGCAAGAAGGTTTTGTAAATCTCTAATTTTTCAAGATTGGTGATTTAGGTGAATTTAAGAGTTAGATACTAGCAAGGTTTGATTAAGAAGATAGTATTCAAGAATTGGGTGCACAAAAGTTAAATTTTTTTGGGCTTTCTTGTTTCTTTTGTGGTTCGGCTGAATATATAAACCCCCAAGGGTTTATAGTTTTTGATCTATTATTTACCTATATTGCATTGTGAGCACCTATTACTCCTTTTTATTAAATTCTCATAGTTATATAAAGTTATGTATGTGAATGTCTATTTTATGAAATTGGGAATCCATTGATTTTAATGCATGTATTGATTTTGAGATTGGATGATGTTTGAGGTAATCTAGTATGGGGATTAGGCTAGTTTTTGGATTTGCGAAACTTGAATTGATGTTGAAGGGATTGAAAGATATCCATAGATTAGGGCAGAAAGTTTAGGCTTAAAATTAGTTGATTTAGTGTGTGTTAATATGAGATTTTAGTGATTAGAATTGTAGAAGTCGTTCTAATGATCGTTTTGGTATAAATTAGAGCTTCTAACTCTTAAAAACGAGAAAGTTATGGCCGATTTTAATTAGGAAACCGTTCCGACAAATTTTAGAAAATGACAGTTTTCATATCCGAATTTGGGTCAACTTTTGGATATCATAACGTGGTCGTTTCAAAATCTTTTCTAGGTTTTTAGGACCCTAAAGTTATCTACTTCAAGTCTACTTTCCAACGAACTAGGCCTCCTCGACTTTCAAGGTGTAAAAGTTAGTCAAAACCTTTGTACACGATTAAGTGCTAAAACTGTGTTGGCTGTCTAGAATTTCAGTTGTAAAGATGCTGTGTGCAGGCGGGTCAAAACTCAATATTTTTGGACAAAATTTAATCTGGAGATTGTACATGATGTGTATGACCTCTACTGTTGCCAAACTTTTTATAAAATGTTTAATCCATTAGAGTTTAGTGTTGGTGATAAGGTGCTACTCAAGGTGTTGCCTAGGAAAGGCGTGGTACGTTTTAGTAAGAGAAGCAAGCTTTCACCAAGATACGTGGAACCGTTCGAGATTGTCGAACGAGTCGGTCCAGTAGCATATCGGTTGCGCTTACCACAAGAACTCATGGGAGTTCATGACACGTTTCATGTGTCAAACTTGAAAAAATGTCTGGCTGGCGTAAACTTGCACGTACCCTTGGAAGAAGTCAAGATCAACGGCAAACTACATTTTGTTAAAGAACCTGTGGAAATTATGGACCGTGAGATCAAGAAGTTGAAAAAGAGACGGATTCCTATCGTAAAAGCTCGTTGGAATTCCTGACGAGGGCCAAAATTTACTTGGGAACGAGAAGACGAGATGAAGCGCAAGTATCCGTAACTGTTCGCGAGCTACGACTTAGCACGAGCAACTGAAATTTCGGGATGAAATTCACTTTAACAAGGGAAAACTGTGACATCTGTCAATTTTGAGGTTAGTAACCGAAAGCAAACGTATGATATTTGAATTAACGCTTGGTTTTGATGCAACTCTTATTCTCGTAGTTATTTATTCCAAACTTATAAATTCTATTACCTGATTTTATAGAATTTCTTTTATAATTTTTAGTCGATTTAGTAAAAAAATCGTCGTTCTAAATATTCGCGTGTCGAGCTTTTGATATTTATCAATTTTATCGATCGAGAAATTAACGAATGTCATATTATAGCCATGAGAGCTCATTTAAATTGTATAAATATTTTTATTTATTTATTTATTTATTCGTGTCAGGCCAAACCCAATTTAAATATTCTGTTTTTTTATAAATTTAGCGAGTCGAGTTAAAGTTTAGGGCCGAGTTTAAAAAAAGGTGTAATGTTTAACAAAAAAATAAAATAAAATAAAATAAAATAAAAAATTAGGCCGGAGCCCTTCCCTCTTTTTCTTTTGATTTTCGATAGCCAAGCCCACACAACAACACCCATATTTTTTTTACAACATCAAGACCATTCATATTTTTATAAACTTTACATTTATTATAAACCCAAGCCCATCTTTTCTTTTTTTATAACAACCGAACCAACAAACATACCTTTTCTTTTTCTATTTAAGCCGAGTAAACACACACACTTCATAGTTTATAACGTTAAAAAAAATCTGCTTCTTCTTTATTTTTCTCTTCTGTTCGAGCAACACCACCACAAAGCCTCCAATTCAAGCTTCAATTCTCAACCAAAATCACTCAATCATATACCAAATTTCTCATAAAAATACACTTAATCTTTCCCTTCAAAAAAATTAAACATGCAAGAAGGTTTTGTAAATCTCTAATTTTTTAAGATTGGTGATTTAAGTGAATTCAAGGGTTAGATACTAGCAATGTTTGATTAAGAAGATAGTATTAAAGAATTAGGTGCACAAAAGTTAAATTTTTTTAGGCTTTCTTGTTTCTTTTGTGGTTCGGTCGAATATATAAACCCCCAAGGGTTTATAGTTTTTGATCTATCTTCTACCTATATTGCATTGTGAGCACCTATTACTCCTTTTTATTAAATTCTCATAGTTATATAAAGTTATGTATATGCATGTCTATTTTATGAAATTGGGAATCCATTGATTTTAATGCATGTATTGATTTTGAGCTTGGATGATGTTTGAGGTGATCTAGTATGGGGATTAGGCTAGTTTTTGGATTTGCGAAACTTGAATTGATGTTGAAGGGATTGAAAGATATCCATAGATTAGGGCAGAAAGTTTAGGCTTAAAATCGGTTGATTTAGTGTGTGGTAAACTGAGATTTTAGTGTTTAGAATTGTAGAGGTCGTTCTAATAATCGTTTTGGTATAAATTAGATCTTCTAACTCTTAAAAACGAGAAAGTTATGGCCGATTTTAATTAGGAAACCGTTCCGGCAAATTTCAGAAAATGACAGTTTTCATATCCGAATTTGGGTCAACTTTTGGATATCATAACGTGGTCGTTTCAAAATCTTTTCTAGGTTTTCAGGACCCTAAAGTTATCTACTTCGAGTTTACTTTCCAACGAACTAGGCCTCCTCGAATTTCAAGGTGTAAAAGTTAGTCAAAACCTTTATACACGATTAAGTGCTAAAACTGTGTTGGCTGTCCAGAATTTCAGTTGTAAAGATGTTGTGTGCAGGCGGGTCAAAACTTAATATTTTTGGACAAAATTTAATCTGGAGATTGTACATGATGTGTGTGACCTCCTGTATTTTTTTATATTTTATAAAATGTTTAAGGGTGTCTGCTGTTTCCAAACTTTTGATAACTTTCTGCAGGCATGTTTTAAACTAGTTATAGTGTGCTCGTATTTACGAAAGGTAAAAACTTGCTTTGAATCTTTGGGGAAAGCATAGTAGTAAGTCTATATACATAGGAACCTGGAGATGGAGTATAAGCAAGTGTTGTGGTTGTTTGGCAAGTCGTTAAGCGATAACTAGTTGCTAGTAAAACGACGCAATTTTCAAAAAATGAATAACCAATGGAAATAAAAAGCGAAGTGTAGTCTCATTGATTCCTAATGTATGAATCGACATGCATATAACTTAATTACAATGAGTTGCATATTTTACATAATTAAATATAATATATTATTATTATTAATAGGTCGCGGTTATTTGTCATCGCCGCTTTTCTTCGTTACTCTCATCTTGGTATCTCTATTTTGGTGAGTTTCTCACATCCTCTTTTTCATACATGTTTTTAAATGTTTTGGGGTGGAAAGCATGATGTGTCATTTTTATACTCTTACTTTGAAGTAATTGATCTTTTGAGCACATTTGAACTTGAACTTGTTTTGAACGTATGGAACTTGATTTGAACTTGTTGAACTTTGTAAACGTATTGAACTTGTACTTGGCATGTATGTTGTTGTATGCTTGGAACCCGCCACTACTTTTAACTCATTATCCCCCTCATCAAGATTGAGACGTTAGTACTTATGGATAACGCTATTAGGAGATTAGCCCCTCCTCACTCCCCGCACAAGGGTGCATAGTACTAAGTGTTTGTGCCACACTATACAACTAGAACTTGATTGGATGTTTGGAAAGGTTAGGCTAAAAACGTTTAAGTAGTGCCACGCATAACCACTATAGCATACATATACTTGAATTGGTTTGGACAACTGTTTTATTTGGATAACTTGCCATTGAGTTGGTAATTTTTTATCGGACATCTACTCTTTAATTAAAACTACATTTTTGTATACATAATCTTGTGAGCTCACTAACTATTTCGATAGTTGACCGTTTTATTATGATTTTCAGGTGACGTTCCTAAGGTGGAAACTTAGTATCGTGTATTTTAGTTATTGTCGAGACATCTACCAAATTTCAAGAACCTTGTCTTTTGAATATCCATGTTCGGATAGAAACCACTTATGATGTTTCATGTACTTTTAAACTCGTTCTTGAAGATGTTGTAATTCGGATAACTTTACTTTTATTAAATTATGTATAGTGTTTTTATCTATCATCTTGTGTGATGTTTATTGATATGTTACACCTCACGTTTCTGCCTTGGTTGGGTGTGACACCTAGTGTTGATGAACCAGAGCCTCAACCTTTACCTAATCTTCCATTCTTAGATGTAAATCTAGGAGACAAAAGTGGAACCGACCCACCTATCAACCCATATAGTTTGGGTAGTTTTAGGATGAAGGTAGTAGAACCCTTGACCATTCATACACCACCTTCACCCCACATGGCATACCTCCATCAAAATGGTGTGTATTGCTACTATCACGTGAAGGGGAGATCCACCCTTTACGGGTTAAATAAGTGTAGAGTCAGGCTCATGACTCGAACAAAAACAAGCGCTTTTTGGGAGGCAACCCAGACTATTACTTTCCTACATATTAGGCGTGTCTTGTGTGTCTTGTGTCATATGATTGTGTTAACTATTCTTGTGGTTTTTGTAGTAAATTTCATAGGAAATAACTAATGGGAACTTGCGTGCAGGAATTTTTGAAGAAAAAAAATTCTTTACCGACCCTGGAGACGGCGTCAGGATTAATCCTGTATAATTTCTGAGAAATTAATCTTGTATAATTTCTGGAATTTATAATTTTATTAATCTTGTATAATTTCTGGAATTTATAATTTCTGAGAAATTAATCTTGTATAAGATGAGAGTCGAATAGTAAAGGTGTGAGTGTACACCGGAGTTAGTTATCTAGTTAGTTAGTTAGTTAGTACACCATAGTAGTTGGTGTAGCCCCAAGTTATAGTTGGGGTAATAGGGAAACGTTCAATGAAGAAAACCTTGTTTGATAATATTACTTTCTTATTATTCCGTTGTGCATTCAATATTATCTATAAAACTAATCCTAGTTGAGCTTAAATCAATCTTATCAATTGGTATCAGAGCCTGGTGGCTCTCGATCTAGGATTACAAGGTTTTTGAAGAAACCCTAAAACCCTAAATTTCAAGAAACCCTCTCTACCTTTTTGGTATGCAATATGATCTTCAAGTATTGTTATTATTCAAGGGTTTCTTGGTATAATTGATTTATGATGATGGTTTTAGATCTCGGATGGAACTGTTATTCACAACAGTTTATTCTTATTGATTTATGGCTCATTTTGGATTTATTGAAGAGGTGATTACGAAGAAAATTGAATATTGCTTATTTGATGTTTAGTTGAGTTTCACAGATGCGTGTTCTTATCATACCTTTTAGCAGGAGGTAACTTGTTTGTTTTGTATGGTGACGAAGACTTGCAAAATCTAGGAATGTGTGATTTTTCTTAAGGTGCTCAATGCTCACATTCGCTATCACTTGAAGGAGTTACGTTATTGTGCTCAGTGTCTCATTATAGAGAATGAGGATTTTGTCAAGAGATCGCGGTCTGCTTATACATTAGGAGTATGAGTTCAACGTCGTGGATAGTACAAGATATAAGACACAAGTTTGGGAGATTCTACTTCTTCATCAAATTCGTTATACTCTATTTTCTTCATCAGTGATCACTACATAGAGCCTACTGAGTTCGAGATTCAAGAGATGGTTAGCATACTTTCAGGGGAAGCTTATTGATTAAATGTTTAACCATCTGCAGGTTGCATATCTACTGAAGACCCCTACTTGATTATAACAAAAAGGGGAAGAGGTTTCGTTTCATTCGTATATTAACTTCAGGGGAAGTTCGTGCTTATTGGGTTTTGTCATTATCAACTAGGGGAAGATTGTTGGGAATTATATTTTGAGTTGATAAGACAAAACACGAATGAAACAAGATGGAAACATGAAGGACCAAAGTTGTAGTCAAAGAATACTACAAAAGATAAGAATTGAAAGATTTGGTCAAAGATAATGATTGAATAACTAATTGGTCAAAGATAATTAATTTCATCATTATTATCATTATTAATTGGTCAAAGATAATTAATTTTATCATTATTATCATTATTAGTTTCCATGTAAACCTTGACTCCTTATACTATAAAAGGAGGTCTAAGGTATGTACTTTAGGCATCCATCATAGTTAGATCTCTCCCAATGAGAGTCTAATAGTTAGTTTATGTAATAGTTAGTAGTTAGTTTATAGACGTGTTATAGTCGTCTATATGTATTAGTAGCCTCAAGGATCATAGGATCCATGTTACAGTTAGGTAACGTACTAATAATATTGAGGCATGAACGTTCGGTTAAAACCTTGTTTAATAACTTATTGTTCTTTAATTTCCGCTGCGTATATAAGTTATTTGTAAAACATATCCTAGATGGGCTAAACGATCTTATCAATTGGTATCAGAGCCTGGTGGCTCTCGATCTAGGATTACAAGGTTTTTGAAGAAACCCTAAAACCCTAAATTTCAAGAAACCGATTTGTGGTAAAAGTTTTATGGGGTTTTGGAGTTAAATTGCTATAACAATCTTTATGATCGTCCTCTCTACCTTTTTGGTATGCAATACGATCTTCAAGTATTGTTATTATTCAAGGGTTTCTTGGTATAATTGATTTATGATGATGGTTTTAGATCTCGGATGGAACTGTTATTCACAACAGTTTATTCTTATTGATTTATGGCTCATTTTGGATTTATTGAAGAGGTGATTACGAAGAAAATTGAATATTGCTTATTTGATGTTTAGTTGAGTTTCACAGATGCGTGTTCTTATCATACCTTTTAGCAGGAGGTAACTTGTTTGTTTTGTATGGTGACGAAGACTTGCAAAATCTAGGAATGTGTGATTTTTCTTAAGGTGCTCAATGCTCACATTCGCTATCACTTGAAGGAGTTACGTTATTGTGCTCAGTGTCTCATTATAGAGAATGAGGATTTTGTCAAGAGATCGCGGTCTGCTTATACATTAGGAGTATGAGTTCAACGTCGTGGATAGTACAAGATATAAGACACAAGTTTGGGAGATTCTACTTCTTCATCAAATTCGTTATACTCTATTTTCTTCATCAGTGATCACTACATAGAGCCTACTGAGTTCGAGATTCAAGAGATGGTTAGCATACTTTCAGGGGAAGCTTATTGATTAAATGTTTAACCATCTGCAGGTTGCATATCTACTGAAGACCCCTACTTGATTATAACAAAAAGGGGAAGAGGTTTCGTTTCATTCGTATATTAACTTCAGGGGAAGTTCGTGCTTATTGGGTTTTGTCATTATCAACTAGGGGAAGATTGTTGGGAATTATATTTTGAGTTGATAAGACAAAACACGAATGAAACAAGATGGAAACATGAAGGACCAAAGTTGTAGTCAAAGAATACTACAAAAGATAAGAATTAAAAGATTTGGTCAAAGATAATGATTGAATAACTAATTGGTCAAAGATAATTAATTTCATCATTATTATCATTATTAATTGGTCAAAGATAATTAATTTTATCATTATTATCATTATTAGTTTCCATGTAAACCTTGACTCCTTATACTATAAAAGGAGGTCTAAGGTATGTACTTTAGGCATCCATCATAGTTAGATCTCTCCCAATGAGAGTCTAATAGTTAGTTTATGTAATAGTTAGTAGTTAGTTTATAGACGTGTTATAGTCGTCTATATGTATTAGTAGCCTCAAGGATCATAGGATCCATGTTACAGTTAGGTAACGTACTAATAATATTGAGGCATGAACGTTCGGTTAAAACCTTGTTTAATAACTTATTGTTCTTTAATTTCCGCTGCGTATATAAGTTATTTGTAAAACTAATCCTAACATATTTCGTCTGATTCGTCTAAGGATAGCGCGGGCTCTCATGCCCCACGAGTGATTCTCTTTGGTGTTATTTCTGCTATTATCCCTGTTATCCTTGAGGTTCCTATTGTTCCAGCTAACCCTATAGTAACACCGAAGGTGGGGCAGTTCCATTCATCTCACCTACCGGGGTACTTGATTTAGTAGATTATTCATATTCTTCTGATTCTGATCCATCAGATGATTCTTTACCTCCCGCACCAGATTTGCCATTGGTTTCACCTTTTTAGTGTTTTGATGAATCGAAGGTGGACGGTGAGTCTGAGCCTGCGGAGCAGAGACCCGTATTGTCATCTTGTGATACTCTTGCACCATTATCAGAGTTTCCCCTTGCACCTGTTGTTGCCCCACCCGGGATTCATCGGCGGCCAGCGATTCTTGTCCGACCCGGTGAGGCTATTCCCTTCGATCGACTTTATCGCACCCACCTCAATGGGCCACGTAAGTTGTTGATTACGAGGAAGAGAGTTGGACCCATTCCTGCTCGTAGACTTGCATAGAGACGTGTATCTCATCATTCATCAGATCGTCATTCTTCACCAGACTCATCTTCTTCTAGTTCACCTTCAGATCATTCTTTACCTGGACATACACCACCAGACACCACCGATGCTGATTCATCTACACCTCATAGATTTGTTCATCGATCACTTGCTAGGACTCCATGATGGAGTGAGGCTTTTAGACGTTGGAGGTCATCCTTAGGTTCATCTTCTGAGTGGTCATTGGATTCATCTTCACCTTCTTCTAGGCCATCTCGCAAGAGATGTAGGTCCACTACTTCTTTGGTACCATCACCTACTCATGATTTAAGGTTGATAGCCCCTACTCCTGCTGATCTTTTACCACATCGCAAGAGGTTTAAAGATTCATACTCTCTAAAGGATAGCGGAGAAGAGTATATGGAGGTGGATACTGCTGATGCAGAGGCTGTTGCAGATGTAGGTATTAGTGAGGGAGTTGTAGCTCACCCTGAGGATGGTGTAGGTATGGGATTTAAGATTGCTGCTAGTGATGTTAGGGAGGATGATGAGGAGTTTAAGGCAGAGGCTAGTACGGCAGACACGAGAGGGATCGATGTAGATCTATTGGCTATTGGTGATAGTTCTGAGTCTTCTAGAGGAGGTATTCCTGATCTTGAGGATACTATTTATGATATAGTTGACTACATGTCAGAGGTTTGTATTGATAGGATTACTGAGATTGAGACCACTCAGAGACAGTTGGAGGCTAGTCAGTTAGTGGCTAGTGGAGAGAGAGAGCTAGTTTGGTTGAGAGGATTGGGAGTTTAAGACTAGAGTACCTAAAGGTTAGAGCCATGTTGAGTATAGAGAGAGATCATATTAACAGTATTCGTTGGCACATGGGACTTTCGCCGAAGGAGTTTCGTTAGGTTCGTAGGGATTGTAATGATACTCGGAGGATACTTAGGAGGTTGGAGTCGTATGTTGAGAGACATTTGGGTTTTCGCCCTTAGACTAGTAGTACCATGATCATGTAGGACATTAGACTGATGGTTAGGTCTAGATGTTGGCAGTAGAAATAATCATAAATCATGTACCTATTTTGGATTGGTTGTAACCGAATTATGCTTTTATTCGTGAAATGAAAAGCTTGTTTTGATTCTCTCGCGTATTCATCTATATTGTTATTTTCTTGTTCTGGTAAAACATGTTCTATTGTATTTTCCTATATAAACCCTATTTACCCTTTATAATGGCTATATCTTGTATCGAATCTCATCATGCGATATGTCTTGTGACATAGAACAATGACTATCACTCACTCCGGTATGACCGCTGAAGCAATTGAAGAACTCATTAACCGACGTGTGGAAGAAGCGTTAGCTGCTCATGAGGCGACCCGTGCCTCTAATGCTCTCGAGGTTGAGAATCAAAGCCAGAACATCAGTGACAGTGATAATGGAAATGGCGGTAATAGAGATGGTGAGAATGGAAATGGTGAGAATGGAAATGGTGGAAATGGAAATCCAAACAAGAATGATAGAGGTGATAGACCTGTTGCTAGAGAATGCACATATCAGGACTTCATGAAGTGTCAACCACTCAACTTTAAAGGAACGGAAGGAGTTGTCGGGTTGATAAGGTGGTTTTAGAAGATGGAAACAGTGTTCCATATCAGCAATTGTCCAAAGAAATACCAAGTCAAGTATGCTACTTACACACTATTAAATAGTGCACTAACTTGGTGGAACTCACATAAGAGGACTATTGGGACTAAGGCTGCATTTGCCATGTCATGGAGAGAGCTCATGAAGCTAATGACTGAAGTGTACTCCCTAAGAAATGAGATTTAAAAGATGGAATCTGAGTTGTGGAATCTGACCTTGAAGAACAATGATTTGGCTGCTTATACTTAGAGACTTCAAGAGTTGACTATGATGTGCACCAAGATGGTCCTCGAGGAGGTGGATCGGGTTGAGAAATTCATTAGAGGACTCCTCGATAACATCCAAGGGAATGTAATTGCTGCTGAACCTACAAGACTGCAAGATGTTGTTCGAATTGCTAACAACTTAATGGACCAAAAGTTGAAGGGATATGCTGTCAAAAATGCAAAGAACAAAAGATATTGGAGGTCAATCAGAGAGACCATCGTGGACAGCAGCCACCATTCAAAAGGCCAAATGTTGGAGGTCAGAATGTGGCAAGAGCTTATACAGCTAGCAACAATGAGAGAAAACCATATAATGGATTGTTGCCTCTCTGTAACAAATGTAAGCTTCATCATGAAGGGCCTTGCACTATGAGATGTAGGAAGTACAACAAGGTTGGGCATTTGACCCGGGATTGTAAGGTCACAAATTCCACTACTTCTACTTAAAGAGGTCAAATAGTAAATCAGAGAGTTTTAACCTGTTTTTTCGAGTGTGGAAGGCAAGGACACTTCAAGGAGTGATTGCCCAAAGCTGAAAGATCAAAACCGTGAAAACAAGACTGGAAACAAGAATGGAGTTGGTAAAGCAAGAGGAAAAGCATATGTACTGGGTGGAGGAGAAGCTAACCTCGATTACAATGTCGTCAAGGGTACGTTTCTTCTCAATAACCATTATGCTTCTATGATATTTGATTCGGATTCTGATAGAAGTTTCGTGTCGACTACTTTTAGTACCTTGCTTGATATAACCCCCGATACTTTAGATGTTAGCTATGCGGTCGAATTAGCCGACGGGAGAATTTCTGAGACTAATACCATACGTAGAGGCTGTATGTTAGGATTATCAGGCCACCTATTCAATATTGACCTAATGCCAGTAGAACTTGGTAGTTTTGACGTCATTATTAGCATGGATTGGTTAGCAAACCATTATGCGGTGATCGTTTATGATGAGAAGATTATGCGAATTCCCTTTGGAGACGGCAAAGGAGAGAATTCAAAGTTGAGCATTATATCGTGCACTAAAACTCAAAAATATATTAAGAGAGATTGCCTAATTTTTCTGGCATAAGTTACGAAGAAGGAAATCGAGAACGAGTCAGAGGAGAAGCGACTTGAGGACGTGCCAACTGTACGAGACTTTTTGGAGGTTTTTCTAGAAGACTTGCCTGGATTACCGCCTACGCGACAAGTTGAATTCCAAATCGACTTGGTCCCTGGTGCTGCACCTGTGGCACGCGCCCCGTACAGATTAGCACCGATAGAACTGCAAGAATTATCTGC
Organism: Tanacetum coccineum; assembly: GCA_026074375.1. Taxonomy (NCBI): domain Eukaryota; kingdom Viridiplantae; phylum Streptophyta; class Magnoliopsida; order Asterales; family Asteraceae; genus Tanacetum; species Tanacetum coccineum. Next base: position 47,414 of record BQNB010006765.1, on the reverse strand, counting down.
TCAGCTACAAGAAATTTCTGACAAGGGATTTATAAGACCGAGTTCCTCACCTTGGGGAGCCCCGGTCTTGTTTGTCAAAAAGAAAGATGGATCTTTTCGGATGTGTATCGATTATCGTGAATGAGAAAAAATCTATACAACCTTAATGAAACCTTGGGTATGTAGTGGTTTAGGGTACATGAGAAAGAGCTCTCCTCCCCATGTACCATGGCTGGCCAAGATGTGATCTAGGGTACATATGATGAGACAATTACTAGATATATGTGATCAATGGTACTTCTTGTAAGGTTTATCACATGTAAGATAAGAGTTAGTGGGAGGTTTTATGTTTTATTTTATGTAGATAGCTTGGATCCGGCCATATGTAGATAAGAAGTGATAAAATGATTAAATTTTATGTATTGGGTATAAATGTGGGTATTTGTTTGAGTATAGATAGGTATAGATATTTCCGGGTATGCCCGAATGTAATTTATTGTGAAACGTAAGCGTTCTACGTAACCAACAAAAATAAATTATGAAATGTTATAAATTATACTTTTAATAATCACTTAACACTTGATTGATGTAAACTTTAACTTGTTTGGTGTCCGTTTACATTGAACGTTGATTTTTAGTTTACGCGATTTAACTATATGATAATAATTAAAAGCGAACGCGTAAAACTCTGAAAATAAATAATAGAATTAATTGAGTCGAGAAATGACCTGAAATAACAGATTGTTACAATAGTGGAGAGGAGAATATGGAGGTGGATACTGCTGATGCAGAGGCTGCTGCAAATGTAGGTATTAGTGAGGGAGTTGTAGCTCACCCTGAGGATGGTGTAGGTATAGGATTTGAGATTGTAGCTAGTGATGTTAGGGAGGATGATGAGGAGTTTGAGGCAGAGGCTAGTGCGGCTGACATGAGAGAGATCGTTGTAGATCCATTTGGATATTGGTGATAGTTTATGAGTCATATAGAAGGAGATATTCCTGATCCTTGAGGATCCATTTATTGATATAGTTCACTACATGTTTAGAGGTGGTATTGATTAGTGTTCGTCACTTTTAGTGGAAGCTGAGTCTTTACACCGTGAATTGGACTAGCTTTGGACACTGCGTACCACGCAGGGGTCTTTTATGTTAACTAGGAATAGTTAGCTTTTTCTTTTAGTATAAATACCCCTCATGGCTCTCCATGAGGGGGTGGATGTTCATTTTTTCTTTTTCTCTTAATCTAATCTTTCATCTTTTTGTGTTCATCCCCTCTCTCTACTTTCTCTCACTAAAATCAATATGTCTTATCTTTTGTTCTTTGATCAACCAAGACCTCCCGAAAAGGTGTTTTTTATCCTTGTCAATTGGTATCAAGAGCTAACCGGGGGTGTTATGTATTCGTGTGTGTTTGTGTTCGTGATTTTCAGCCTATATCGAGCTTATTTTTAAGCATATTTCGTATCTTGTTTTTTTTGGTTAAAAGTGCACGAATTTTTTTTTGTGTTTTTATAAAACTGTTTTATAACAGTTCTTTTTCTATTTTTTTGGTCCATGTATTTTCCAAATCTTGTCCTATATTACTCCGTCATTTTACAAGATTATTTTTGAGCTTATTGGTCTTGGTTCCATACGGTTTGGAAAAGCTTATACACAGCTTATTTACAAGCTTTATTTCTGGGTTCATCAACTTTGTTTTTGGTTTCATATGGTCTGAAAAAGCATGAAAAATTCTCAGATCCACAATTTTTGCTGCTTACTCAGTTTTTTTTTATGGTTTCTGATGAATACAAGGACCACAAGGATCGAACTAGTGAGGACCGAACTAGTGAGGATCGAACTAGTGAGGACCGAACTAGTGAGGACCGAACTAGTGAGGACCGAACTAGTGAGGATCGAACTAGTGAGAATTGAACGAGAGGATCGAACTAGTTGAACCGATCGAGAGGATCGAACTAGTTGATCCGAACGAAAGGATCGAACTAGTTGAACCGAACGAGTGGATTTTTGTAGAGCCGATCTAGTCATTCTCAAGTACAACCGATCGAGTGGAAAACCTTTATGGACCGAACGAGTTTAAACATGGGTGAACCGAACGAGTGATGTCATTTGAGACCCGAACTAAACCCAACCGTGTCAACTCGGTATTTACCGAGTTGACTCAGGTCAACTCATATGAGTCTTGGTCAATCATAAATGAAGAAAAGGTTTGGACAGACTCGCGTTGACTACAATCCACAACATCACAGCCAACTACAATTAACATCATCAACACAGCCTCACCATCATCATCTCTTCACAATCAATTGATCTCAGTTTCTTGTTTCGTGCAATACAATTAATTCGTGACCTTTAAAAGATCAATAACACGAAAGTAAAACTCCTCATCGATCTGTGAAGGTATAAAACCTTTTCAATATTCGAAAATAGAGAAGGATTTATAACAATCATGTTACAATCATTCTCTCTTTCGTTGGACATCACATAAACAAACCAAGTACCTACCCGAGACCTCGATTAGAGATCTTAAAGACCATTCACCTTTGTGCCTTATACAAGAATGATGGTTTTTGTTGTGGTTAGGATAAAAGATAAGAAGTATTAGATTATGTTGTTCAATAAAGGTTTGTGAGTGACTACGTTTTCTTCAAGGAGTGATGAACACTATTGTGTTTTGTTTAGAAAAAGTAAGTTGGAGATAAGGAGAATGGGGGCGGGTGTGAAGATTTTTAGGGTTAGTATGAGTAATATTAGGGATTAAGTAACATATATATCCCTATATTTCTATTGTGGATTAGGCTTATGCAATTGCAACATATTTTTTTGGGTGAGCATATTGTGACTTTGGGCCGGGGTTTAATGAAAATAAATTTGGGCCAAGTCTACAATGTCTGGTTTGATAGGGCTTTTGGCAGCCGTGTGTTCTCAAACATATGGGCCAGGCACATATGTTTAAATTTGGGCTCATGTTAAAGGATTGTGTTATCGGAGGGGGCCGTGTAATAAAACACTATCTTGTCGGGTAAAGTATATGAGACCGGGTTTTATTACTTGGACGGTCGTGCCTATGATCTTTTCTTTTTAGTCGATATATCCGTTAACCGATCTCAACACATCAAAATTCACGAACAACAGCACAACAAACAAAAAGCTTTACATTACAATAAAAACGATCCTTATCAAGATTCACCTTCATTCATCATGGCTAGTATTGAATTTTAATGACTATGGAGTTATTGTCCGATGTTATTTATTTGGGATTGAAGTAGTATTTTCGAGGAGTGTACTTATTTCGTCTTTGTTTTTCGTCAACGAAGATGACTTGTTCGGGCATATACGGTTTGTGATGAAGACTTGATGTATCTAGTTATACTCGATGTAAGGAGTTACATTGTTGTACTCACGGGTTATAGCTATCTCTTTAATGGAATGAGTTACATTGTAGTACTCAGTGTCTCACGTAGTTGGAGAGTTTTTCAAGAGGTGTTGTATTTTTTATATACTTTTGGCGTTTAGGTATATGGTACTTAGAGATTTACCTCTGCATCGTTATTCATCACACGGATATACAAGATTAAGTCACAAAGTCTGGGGTTTTTGCTTCATTCTGGGTTTGTTTCTTCGCGGTTGTCTCCATCAGTGGGTCATCAGGTATTAGCCAACAGAAATAGATAAGGGATTTTAGTTTTGGGTGATCAAGAGAGAATTGTAAAGAGTAGTACCGACATCTTCTCACAAAGCATTGCTTATGAATGCTAAGTAAGCAGTTCTAGTTGGCATATGATGTACACATGTTGTAGGATGATTCCTCAGTTATAGTCATCATACTTGGAGGGGGAGAAATGTGTACATCCGAGGTTACTTAGTTGTTTTTATGTTACCATTTTGATGTTACCGTTTCGGACTCCACAGAGGGAGAATAGAAATTGGTAATACTCGGGACTTATTGTTCTGTTGGTTTGTTAGCTAATTCATAATATCTGCACTTTCTGGAGGGAGAACTGTACCACATCAAGGACGCACAACTAGTTCACTTGTTCGGGCCTTTTTAATTATGCGCGAGGTTAGTCCGCAGAGATGATTAGTGCTTCAACTTGTTACTTTGGTGTTACGGTTTCGACTTCGTAAAAGGGATAAAATGTGTACTTTGGGCTGAATTCAATCAAGACTGGGATGCTTCCTAAGTGAGTCGATGTTGATGATATCATCCCTCCCTTAAGAACGGTGTATTAATTCTCTTCAGTCTAAGGGGTTGTCTATTTGGGAGGATGAGTTCTGAAGAAGTTTCGGAGCATAATTCATATCAACAGCCGAAGTATTCGTAAGAGAACTTCAAGGATGACAAATGAGATGCAGATTCTGATAAAACTTTGACATGACCAGAAGTGCAAGAATATGAAGCGTTCTCAAGACATGCAGCTAATTCAGAAACTTCGTGATGACCAGAAGCGTATGAAGAAAGTTTTTGAAGTCATGTCAGGAAGTTATGTGCAAAAATCCAATCAAAACCGGTTGTTTATGAGAAAAAACTTCTATGTCATCTCAGCATTTCGTTCGTCTACAAGCTGAAGAAATAAAGCTGGAGTATTCAAGTAGATCGTCAAAGATATTCTCAAGGAATACTGGACTTCATTCTTATCATTTTTCTTTATTTTTGCTTGTAGGGAACATTGTAACCAATTCACGTGTGACGCCATCTTGGAGGGAGATTGTTAGCCTCACTTTTAGTGAAGCTGGCGTCTTACACGTGAATTGGACTAGTTTTGGACACTGCGTGTCATGCAGGGGTCTTTTATGTTAACTAGGAATAGTTAGCTTTTTCTTTTAGTATAAATACCCCTCATGGCTCTCCATGAGGGGGTGGATGTTCATTTTTCTTTTTTCCTTAATCTAATCTTTCATCTTTTTGTGTTCATCCCCTCTCTCTACTTTCTCTCACTAAAATCAATATGTCTTATCTTTTGTTCTTTGATCACCCAAGACCCCCCGAATAAGGTGTTTTGTTTCCTTGTCAGATAGGATTACTAAGATTAAGACCACTCAAAGACAGTTGGAGACTAGCCAGTTAGTGGCTAGTGGAGAGAGACCTAGTTTGGTTAAGAGGATTGGGAGTTTAAGACTGGAGTACCTAAAGGCTCGAGCCATGTTGAGTATAGAGAGAGATCGGATTGACAGTCTTCATTGGAACATGGCACTTTCACAGGAGGAGTTTCGTCATGTTTGTAGGGATCGTGATGATACTTGGAGGAGACTTAGGAGGTTAGAGTCGTATGTTGAGAGACATTTGGGTTTTTGCCCTTAGACTAGTAGTACCATGATCATGTAGGACATTAGACTGATGGTTAGGTCTAGATGTTGGCAGTAGAAATAATCATAAATCATGTACCTATTTTGGATTAATTGTAACAGAATTATGCTTTTATTCGTGAAATGAAAAGCTTATTTTGATTCTCTCGCGTATTCATCTATATTGTTATTTACTTGTTCTGGCAAAACATGTTGTATTGTATTTTCCTATATAAACCCTATTTACCATTTTTAATGGCTATATCTCGTATCAAATCTCATCATGCGTTATGTCTTATGACATAGAACAATGACAATCACTCCTTGGTATTATTACCCCTGAAAGCAATCAAAGTAACTCATTAACCGTGTGGAAGGAACTGCTTATTTTAAGAACGGTTCTTGGCTTTCATAGGAGACACGTAATTGTCCGCCAATGCTCTCGAGGCTGAGAATCAAAGCTAGAACGGCAGTAACGTCGATAATGGAAATGGCAATAATGGAAATGGTGAGAATGGAAATGGTGGAAATGGAAATCCAAACGAGAATGGTAAAGGTGATAGACATATTGCTAGAGAATGCACATATCAGGACTTCATGAAGTGTCAACCACTCAACTTTAAGGGAACGGAAGGAGTTGTCGATTGATAAGGTGGTTTGAGAAGATGGAAATAGTGTTCCATATCAGCCATTATCCAGAGAAATACCAAGTCAAGTATGCTACTTGCACACTGTTAAACAGTGCATTAACTTGGTGGAACTCACATAAGAGGACTATTGGGACTGAGGCTGCATTTGCCATGTCATGGAGAGAGCTCATGAAGCTAATGACTGAAGTGTACTACCCAAAAAATGAGATTCAAAAGATGGAATCTGAGCTATGGAATCTGACCGTGAAGAACAATGATTAGGCTGCTTATACTCAGAGATTTCAAGAGTTGAATATGATGTGCACCAAGATGGTCCCCGAGGAGGAGGATCGGGTTGAGAAATTTATTGGAGGACTCCCCGATAACATCCAAGGGAATGTAATTGCTGCTGAACCTACATGACTGCAAGATGCTGTTCGAATTGCTAACAACTTAATGGACCAAAAGTTGAAGGGATATGATGTGAAAAATGATTAGAACAAAAGGAGATTAGAGGTCAATCAGAGAGACAACCGTGGACAACATCCACCATTCAAAAGGCCAAATGTAGGAGGTCAAAATGTGGCAAGAGCTTATACGGCTGGCAACAATGAGAGAAAACCATATAATAGACCGTTGCCTCTCTATAACAAGTGTAAGCTTCACCATGAAGGGCCTTACACTGTGATATGTGGGAAGTGCAACAAGGTTGGGCATTTGACCTGGGATTGTAAGGTCACAAATTCTGCTACTTCTACTCAGAGGGGTCAAATAGTGAATCAGAGAGTTTTTACTTGTTTCGAGTGTAGAAGGCAAGGACACTACAAGAGTGATTGCCTAAAGCTGAAAGATCAAAACCATGGAAATAAGGCTGGAAACAAGAATAGAGTTGGTGAAGCAAGAGGAAAAGCATATGTGCTGGGTGGAGGAGAAGCTAACCCTGATTCTAATGTCGTCAAGGGTACGTTTCTTCTCAATAACCATTATGCTTCTATGATATTTGATTCAGATGCTGATAGAAGTTTCGAGTCAACTACTTTTAGTACCTTGCTTGATATAACCCCCGATACTTTAGACGTTATTGATCGTCGAATTTTATACTAAATATATAATATATGATAAAATATAAAATATATATAAGTCTAAAAATCAACAAGATCAATAAAACTGAGAAGTAGTATAGAATGTTCCCGGGTCGTTTATCCCCAACGAGGCTGGACTGGAGAATCGATACAGTCGGAAGATTGGAGTTTGAATGAGAAAAATGATTTGAGAGTGTGGAAAGTTAAATTAAACAATAACAAACAAAAACGTTTAAGAAAAACCTAAAAATTATGAAATTAAGCTAAAAAACGAGAGCACGAATCCCGAACAAAGGGTCAAAAACCTAAAATCTTCAAAATTAACCCTACAAAGAAATTTTTACTTCTAAACTACTCTAGGGGACTAATAACGAAGAATGAAAAAGACTAGACTGAAAACGGAGGTCGTTTGACCCAAAAACGAGTCAAGACAAGAACGGGAACGAATCCCGTTCTTTAAAAAGTAAATTTTTGAAAAATTAATCCTACAGAAACTTTTTTATTTTTCCTACAAAATATATGAAAAAAGAAAATTTTAGAAAAAAGATTTATATTTTTCTGATTAATATTTTATTTTTTATGAATTTTTTAAGTTTTTAAACAAATTAAATGATAAAAAATACTAAACGATTAGAGAAAAATACCAAAAAATTACAATAAATACTTTAAGCTATTACTAATCTAGGAAAAATAAAACCAAAAAAATTCGGCTTAAAAATAAGCCGAAATAAGCTGAAACAGCTTATTAACCCAACCGGCTAAATAAGGGTTATATATTAACCCTTACACGCCTCTACCGGATGAGCTATTGTAGCACAGCGGTAGAGGCGTTCGGTTGACTCGGTGAGGTCTTGGGTTCGAGCCTCGGCTCACCCTTGGCTTCCCAAGTCCCAGCCTATTTTTTTTCAAATTTTTTTTTTAAAAACTTGTTAATAAGCTAAAAATAAGCAACTTTAAAAAAGACAACTTTTTTATAACTCAAAAATAAGCTCTAAAATGAGCTTATTAACTCACAGTAGCTTAAATAACTCAAAACTCTATTTTTTTGCTTTTTTTTAACTAAATAAGGTGTGAGATAAGCTCGAATAAGCTAAAACTAAATCTAATAAGCACAAATAAGTAAAATGCAAGTAAAATAGACAACTAAATAAGCTGTGAACAGCTTATAAGCTTATTGGCCAAAAACTTAAGGTTTTTGGCCAAATGAGCAGTTAAGCTCAAATAAGCTTAAAATAAGCTAATAAAAGTTAAAACAGGCTTAAACATGACTAATAAGCTTAACTAAACACAAATAAGCTAAATTGAAAGACAAATAAGCTAAAAAACAACAAATAAGCAAAATGGGTAAAAAGGCTAAAACTGCAGCCCTAAGATAGCTTTCTCAAGCTTAAAAATAAGCTTGAAGATGAGATTTTCAAAGCTTATGGCTTATGCCATTGGAAAGAGTGGCCAAAAAGCTATTTAGATCAGCCTTTGAAAAGCATTTTGAAAGAAGAATAAGCCCTTAAATAAGCTTGGAAAAAGCTCACTTGTGCTTAATGCTTGCTGTGTAAAACAGCAAACACCAAGTGTGAATGGCTTTTTGAAGCTTAAAAATAAGTGCTTATTTGAATTCCAAAAAGCTCAAAGTTTGAATTTCTAAAAACTAGGCTTAATAAGCTTTAAGAAAATGCTTTTGGTTTGGATTTTGAAAAGCAAATAAGCTGTGAAAAAGCTTATCAAAGTGGCTGCTTGTGCACAGGGCAAAAAACACTTAGCAATTTAGGCTGTTTTGACCCATTTGCACAATTGGGTCAACACAGCTTCAAAGCAAATAGTCAAATGCTTTAAAACACTCAAAATGAGTATGCAAGAAGGCACAAAATGGCTTTTAGCCCAAGCTTATGCAATAAGCACTAGCCACTGTCCAAAAATTGAGATTTTGGACAGTGAGCTAAGTAAGCTTGCAAAAATGATTTTTAAAACTAAAAAGCTGGAAATTAAGCTTATTCTAACAGTGAAATGGCTTAACAAAGTTGGCCAAGTAACCCATTTGGATTATTAAGCACTTTTGACCCACTTTGGGTCTTAAACCAAACACCCCCTTAAAAATAGCTTAAAGGCTGTTTAAGCTTATTAAGGGTGAATTAAACCATGGAATTCAAAGACAGTAAGCTAAACATGCATAAAAGACATAAATAAGCAAAAATTAACAATAAATAAGCACTGAAATAAGCTAGAATTCAAAATGACAGTTAACAAGCTATTATTGACTGAAAATTGTAAAAACTTGCACAATGAAATTTAAACTTATAACACCTATATTTTAAGCACTAAACATCAATAATAAGCATAAATAAGCATACCCAAAAGAAAAATAAGCACCAATAAGCTGTAAATAAGCAAATGCTAAAAATGAGCTAAAAATGGAAATTGAGAACTTACCAAGCCCTTTGCTCTAAACAAGGGCAAATAAGCTATTGAAAGCTCAATCTACAAGCTCCAGCTTATTAGAAATAAGCTGGTATAGTCCATAAGCCCATCCAAATTCGGCTTATCATCCAAATTAACAAGCTGTGGTAATTTGAGTGGAATTTCAAGTTCAAGTCCAAATTTTACTTAGCTTTTTAACTTGTTAAGTGAACATAGCTTATTAATAAGCTGTTTTAAGAGCTTTTTAACACATTTAAGGGTAATTAAGCAACTTGACAATGAAAACTTAAAAACGGGCTTTTAACTTAAAAACTTCAATACTTTATTAACTTGAAAGAAAAGTGCAATAAGCATACAATAAGATGTAAATAAGCTGAAATTGACTTAATTGAAAGAAAAACTTGCTAAAAATTAACTACTTATTAACTAGATATTAACTAGATACTAACTTCGGCTCACATAGCCTCTTTTTATACTAATTCCTAAGTCCTAAGCTCTTGCAAAGTGTGTTTCTTCTGTGAGAGACTTCAAAACAGTCTTTTTAGCCATTGATGAGCTTTTGTGCTTCTTTGAGTTAATCCCAACCATTGATTCGGTTAAAGAACATGGAGAATGGTGAGATTGCCAACATGGCAATGCTTTAGGGCTGGTGGGAATGATAGTGGAGGAGGGGGGAAAGGTTTATCCATGGTGGAATTGAAAGTTTACAGGGTAAAGAAAGGGAAGAAAACCCGTGACTTTGTCCTTTGAAAAGGGCGGGAAAATTAGTTTGTGGCTGTTGGTTTGATACCAACAGACACAACTTTGGTAAGTTGTCACTTTTGGCCCCTCCACTTCTTTTATCATTTTTTTACAAAACAAGCTTTGTAAATCTTTGTTGTTTTGACAAAACAGTCCCTTAAAGTTTTAACACTTTTTAAAATCAATCCTCTTGATATATAACTTTGGGGATTTGGCAATTTTGGTCCCTCAAAGTTATATTTTGCATTTTTCATCCTTCAAGTCTTCTTTTGTTGACTTGAATTTGTCGGGGCTGACTTTTCTGTTGACTTTGGCTATCACCGGCTTTGAGTTGGCTTTGTCTTTCACTCTTTTCCATCTCGTGCTCGGTTTTGTCATTTTTGGCTTTGTTTTTCGTCCTTTTGCGAATATCAGTTTCCTGCACAACACAAATGCAAAACAAACATATATTTAGCAAGTTCTGTCTGTTTTTGGTCATTTAAGTCCGTTTTTAATGGAAAAGGGTATGTGTAATTAAGCACATACCACCCTCCCGGTCTCATTTAATAATGCACCACCGGTTGCGAAAATAGTTTGGAGCATACACAACCCCATCGAATGCACTATAGCACTATTTATACATAATCACATATTCACATATTCGACACTTTATAATGGCTTCGCATTTCGGCCTAGCTTTACTTAGGCATTTTATCTTGCTTGCTTATAATTAAGACTTATCAAATAAACTATGTTAGCTTACTATGAAGCCTTCGCATATAAACCATGCTAGCTTACCATGAAGCATTCGCATATGAACCATGGGTAGGCGTACCCAGCGACCCATACCATATCATATATCAGACAATAGCATTTAGACAATTTAGTTTACATACTTTTTCACATAATTAGGTAGCAGAGATTTCCGCCAATCCCATTCACATTGTATCATGCTTGCTAAATAGTCAAGCCATCTCAATAAATAAACCTTGGGTAGGCGTACCCAACCGATCCAAAACTTAATGCCACATTATCAGCATCACTAAAGCGACCTAGACGCTCACTATTAACCAAAAGCACCTAAACGCGTAGAGCACATTTTTGCGTGTAATTCGGCAGCGATAGTCCGCAAGAAAACATAAAGGATCATTATAATTTACTCGAGCATCGAGGATTCAATAACCGCACCTTTCAAAGACAGCGATTTCAATTGTCCCTTATTGGACGATAATCGTGATCAGTTTAATCCCAATACATCGTATCGGTCATCGGACGTATAAACTAATCACATCTAGACCATAACTCAACATTCGTTAGACAATTTCTTCTAAATTCCCGACTTCATTCCCTTCGACTCGAGGCGTAAGCTATTCTGATTGATCCTCCCCAAGGGAAATGGTGACGGATGTCTCCATTGAGTTCCATTAGGGTTCTCATTCTCCTCGCTCGGCTTCGCACGACAGAGTCGTTACGTTCAAGGAGTAAGTACCACTACACCTAACTTTAAGTCAGGGGTCACTTAGTGTTCTATACCAATCCTTGACGATCAAAGACATACATACTTCACCTACAACCCCCACCACCCCCCCTCCACCATCACACCTCTACTCCTACCCCCCCACCCCGACCCACCCCAACCCCCCCACCCAGGGGGAGGGCATAAATAATATTAAGGAGTTAAGTATTTTTATTAGATACTAAATTAATATATTCACAAAATAACTTAAAATACGTTGGGGGGGGGGGGGGGGGGGGGGGGGGGGTGCAGGTTTGTGGGTTTTTACTTTATAAATCCAGGGGGTATCAAACCATATCAACCTCAAACAACAATAAACCCCTATCGGCTATTATCAGGCGTAACCATTCTCTGTTTGAAATTAATTAATATCCTAATCCAATCCCAACCTCTCCCCCACAGGGACCCATGAGCACACACAATGTCTCCCTAATATTGCAAAAAAGCTAACCAAACAAATAAATTAGGTTCCTCCAAGTGTGTGTGTGGGGGGGGTGTGGGATGGTCCGGAGGTGGGGGTGTTGGTTGGATGGTGGGGGGGGGGGGGGGGGTGGGGGTGGGGGGGGGTGCTTTCGCATTCCTTTAAAACTCTCCATGGGATTAATCCATCTCGACTTCCCTGGAGGATTGGGCGCGGGGGTCTATATCAAACAAAACAACACCCAACACCACTCATGAACTATTTCACAATCCTCAAACCTTCCAATCCTACTCCCCCCGCCGCATCTGTCAAAATCCCCTAACCACCCCCTCCCCCTAGTCTTTACGTTCAAGGAGTAAGTACCACTACACCTAACTTTAAGTCAGGGGTCACTTAGTTGTACTAAACCAATCCATGAAGATCATATAAATAAAATATTAAAAAAATCAAAATAAAATAAAAAAAATATAAAAAAACAAAAAAAATATAAAAAGCCTATATATAACTCACACAACAACACCGCTAATTAAGTCGAGGCAACCACGCACATTCCTTAAGCAACCTTATCCAAGCCCCAATTTTTATTCTTTTTGACTCAAGGTGTTGGCTACTTCGATTGATGCTCCAGAATGGTGACGGATGTCGCCATCAAATTCTTACTAGAGTTTCAATCATTCGCTCCTTTTCACGCATTTCGAGTCTCTTCGTCAAGGAGTAAGAGATGCTACTCCCAACTTTAATTCAGGCGTCAAGTAGCGCTCTACACCTATCCTCGACGATCAAGATACACTTTTTAAACAATATTACCACCATTTTCCGTTTCAGGGAAAGAAGTCTTCTTCACGGCTATCGGTTGCCATAACCAAAGCAATACACACATTTGATGTAGGAGAAGTCTTCTCCATTTCACACATCCAATATCAGAGTTATCAAATCCCTGCTTTCATCCATTTTGGCGGTCTTATGACCTCCAGAAGATCTTTTCTCAATGTCGGCATCAGGTTTCTCGGTATCTCTCTCTCAACAAAAATCTTTGTTACTTTTCAAAGGTTTAGTTTGGGGAAGTTTCGAGGTATTTGGTTATAAGGCATGTGATATTGCGTGAGGACACACAATCGTTTAGTTTGGGGAATTTTGATAAGTGTAGAATACACATATCCGTTTATACCTAAAATAACCCAATTAAACCCAAAACAGACCAAAAATGGCAAAAATATGCTTGTATTTGTGTTTTGTGTGTGCAGGTACGGATATATCAAAAATCACAAGAAAACAGTCAAAAACGGGCAAGCACGGATACGAGAATCAGAAGAGTACAAAAAGAAGCCAAAGAATCAAAGCCGAAGCCAGAAAAGTCAAGCCTTAGTCAAATCCAGTCAAAGAAAAATCAACTCATAGTCAACAGACGTCAATCACAAGAAGACAAAACCCAAAATGATCCAAATAAGTCCTTTACTTTTCAAAAGTTACAAAATAGTCACTGGGCCTCATTGGGCCTGAAAAACCCTAAATGGGCCTTATCCGGATCCAAAAAGTCCAAAAGCCCATTACAAGCCCACTATACTAGCCCATTCCTCCTTTTAATAAACCACAAGGGCTAGTCTTGTAATTTTCGAAAAATGTTTATAACTAGAAATGGAAAAATCAATTGAGAGGGACTAGTATTGCAATTTTCACAAAGTCTAACAGTTTTAACTATAAAAAAACACGCCAAAAGGAATTACTATTCACCCATCGTCTCCATATTCACCACGCTGTCAAAAACAAAGGGTTTTTCAAAATTAAGGGACAATTTGGACAATTAAGGAGCTCATAAGTGCAAGGCAAAGGTCAAATCAGTCTTTCCAAGGGATTCATTAACTCAAGCTCAATTAAAGCCACGTCAGCCATGGTGAAAGCACAAATAATAGTGGGTTTTTGTGTGAATCTACTCACATAAGTAGCACAAGCTGTCACAATCATAGAATGACAGCTTGGCAATCCTCAGGTGTCCATAATGTGATCCAACGGCTCAAGAAAGAGATCAATAATGAATGAAAAATGAAGGGTACGGATTGAAAGCTTGGAAAGAGACTCAAGAGGCTAGAAGGATCCAAGGCAGGCTATATAAAGCCCTCACTATCACACACAGCCACATCTTTCTTTTCTAGTCTTTTTTTTAAATAGCTTAATTTTTGCTTATTGTAATTTCATTTTTAATCAGTTGTAATTTCCTTTTAAGAGTAATGTAATTCAGTTTTTATTAATAAAAGTTAGTTTTAAATTGTCATAAGCTCTCATTTCCATTCTAAATTTTCCTCACTTTTACTCATAAAACCTCAATAAGCTTTTATAAGCCCAATTTAGCTCTCATGAGTCTCTAAGCTCATGACTGAGCTCAATTTGGATTTAAACATACTTAAATGCATTAAAACAGTTAATTACCTTTACTATATTTGAATATAAGCTTTGGAAGGGGAGTTAACAAAGGATGAACTCCCATGGATTTTACTCCTAGCTTATTAATAAGCTAGGAGAGCTGTAGAATAGCTCTAAGAGCAAGTCATAGCCTTGTTTAGCTAGGCCTTTGGTAAGTTTTCTTTCAATTTCAGTTTGTCCTTAAATATTTAGTTCAATTGCTTATTAGTTTAAGAATTGCTTATTTGCTTAATGTTTTGCTTATTAGTGCTTATTTGTGTTTCATCTAGTTTATTAATCTAGTTAGTTTATCTACGTTTAGCTTTTAATAGTTATAGATCATTAGATTACAATTCTGTCATAAAAACTCATAAATACCAAAAAATATTAGGAGTAGCTTTTAATTAGTTTAATCTAGCTTAACCTGTGCTTATTCATGTTTGTTAGGGTAGTTTTAAGCTCATAGCTATCTGGTCTTTAGGTTTTAATCATTAAAATTCAATTTAGCAGCTTATCATGGATAATAGATTAGTTAAAGGGGCGTTTGGTTTAGGCCAGTTTGACCTTAAATAGTCAATGTTTTTTGATAAAAGTTATTGATCCATCTTTGATTTAGTCTAAAATAGGTAGGTTAATTGTTTTCTCAAGTTAATTTTCATTTTATTAAGAGTTAGGGCTTATTAAGATGCTTTCAGCACCAGGGGAGCTTTTAGCTTAAGTTTAGGAAGCTAATTTTTGATTTAAGTTCTTTGTGCCTTTGTGAGTAGTTGAATTGTGTTTACACACTCCTCTTGAGTGTGTCTAGACCTAGTAGAACCAACAAAGGAGGCTGCACTTTTGATTCATTGCTTTGTGTCAAGTGTATCAGCAGTACTAACTGAGGTTAGTATTGCTGTCTGTTTTATCTTTCATTTAAGCTAGAGTTTTTTAAGAATTTAGCTTTTAAATTCAGTAGGAGTTTAAATTTCTTATAGGTTAATTTAGTTTTTAACTTGTTTTACAAATCCTAGCTTAATTTCTTAGGTAAATTAGCTTCTCAAAGTCTCCAAAAAGCTAAAAGACCAAAAATAAGTAGGATAGTTTAGTAGTTTCTTAAATTCTAAATTCTAGCTTAAGCAATTTGTTTTAATTGCTTAAATGTTTAGCTATTAAGTAGTTTAGTAAGTTTTTAGAAGCTTTTAATCTAGTATAGCTTTTTAAGAGTTTTAGCTTATCTAGATTTTGTGTTATTTGGTTTATTCACTAAGTTTGCTTAATTCATGATCAATTTCAGTATATTAAAAGTAGTTTAATCCTTTATTTCTTTTCATTTATAGATTAAGCATATCATAAGCTCACTAGAACTTCTTTCCTTTTTCATTTTGAACTAATTTTGAGCTTTTTATAGCTTATTTTCTAAAACCAAGGGTTAAGCCCTCCTTTCTGAGGTCAACTTAAAAATAAGCTCTTATTGAGCTTATCTGTGAGTTTCAGCCCATATAGCTTTTATTAACTTTGTTCCCACCAGCTTCCTTTACAACTTTGCTCTTTTGAGTTTTTGGTGATAAGCACTTTTTAAATATTGAGCTTATTATAGGACTTTGAGCTAAGTCGGGTTAGGTCCTCAGGGACCATTCTTGTAATTTTTATGTTTTAATTGTTTCTTAGTTGATCCTTGCCTGTTAAATGCTTTAGCCCCGTTAGCCCTTAAGTCTTTTACACTGTTAGTCCCTAGTTAAATTTTTAGTTAAGTTTAATTAGTAATTAGGGTTAGTTTTTAATAAATACAATTAAACTTTAAATAAAAAGTAAAATTTAGGGCTTTTATTTTTATAAAATTTCTGCACACTTTCTTTATTTAGTGTAAATTTTATAAAAATTTTAGGATTCTATTTTTAATAATTTTATTATTTTTATAGTTTTTAAGTAGTTTAAATTTTAGAAAAATCATATCTTTTAACCTAAAAAGCCAAAAATAGTAATTCCTTTTTCTAAAATTTTCTTTTTACTTATTTTACTTAGGAAAAATATAATTTCAATTAATTTCTATTTTTTTTATTTCTAGGATTTAATTAGTTTTAAATAGTTTTTAATTCTTAAAAAATTCAAAAAATAATCTAAAAAATATTTTTCTTTTTCTTAAAATTTTATTTTATAATAATTTAGGTTTAGAAACTTAATTTGCAATTTTAGGGTTTAAATTTAGTAGGTTTGCTTAATTGTCGCGTTTTATTTGTTTCCCGTATTAGTTTAATTGTTTAATTGTTTTTAATTGTCCATTTTAATTGTTGTTTTTTTTTATTTAGTAGTCATAGCTTATCAAATCATTTATTTTCTTATTCAAATCATAATCCGGACTTAAACGAGGTTTCAATTTCGCTTGTCGTTGGGGAAACGACCTGGGTGATCATTCTTATCCGGTAATATACGTATTCTATATATATCTTTGTGAGTGGAATTGTCCAAGGGTTACTTGGGGATTTCCTTAATTTCTCTATAAGTATATTATTTTATATGTATGTAAAACTACAATCAGTTTTTGGCGCCGCTGCCGGGGACTAGTGTTTAAGATTCCTTCGTTTTTAGTTTATTTGGTTTGAAGATCCTTTCACCCTCGAAAGTTTCATTCTTGTTTTATAATTCAAATCTCAAAAAAAAAAATTAGTGTAAAGTTTTGCTTTTTGATTTTTAGTTTTTCCTTTTTATGCGCACTCGTTCGCAATCTCGAAGACGTCGACAACAACAAACTCTTCCAGTTGTTGTTGAAAATTTTAATTTAGAAGAACCAATTGTCTATCAAAACATTGTTAAAATGGCCGACAATCGAACAATGGCTCAAATGTTACAAGCACCCATCGAGGGGTATGAAGATGCTATAGTTGGTCCACCGATTAATGCTAACAATTCCGAGCTTAAACAACCTTTGATCAATCTTGTGCAAAGTAATAAGTTTACGGGTAGACAAGACCCTCACAATCACCTTCGATTTTTTAACAAAGTCACTTCAACGTTTAGACATCCCGAAGTTCCGAACACTTCGATAAAGCTTTTGCTTTTTCCTTTTTCTCTAGACGGTGAAGCCCGAGATTGGTTAGACAAGGAACCTCCTAGATCAATTCTCACATGGGACGACCTTGTTTCAAAATTCATAAACCAATTCTTTCCACCATAAAAAACAACTTACCTCCGAAACAAAATCACCAATTTTTTCCAAGAACCAAACGAAACCTTCAATGAAGCATGGGAACATTTTAAAGGACTCCTTCGTCAATGTCCTCACCATGGCTTCTCGGAACTACACCAACTCGATACTTTTTACAATTCTTTGAATTCAAACGATCAAGATGCCTTAGATTCTGCAGCAGGTGGCAATTTTTTAGACAAGATGCCTCAAGAAGGTTTAGCGATTATTGAAAGCAAGTCAAAAGTTCGTTACTCAAGAAGTCGTCCAAATGATTCAAGAGCAATTACGAATGCTCCATCTTCTACTTCTTCACCTTCCGATAATTCTTTTGAGATTCAACAAATGGCCGCCTTACTTGAAGACAAAATGAATATTCGAATGAGCCGTTTAGAGAAAGCGATTAGTGAAAAGAATGCTACGACTCCTGCTACCGTCAAAGCAGTCGAGGAAGTTTGTGTCACATGTGGTTCAAACCATAATTTCAACAATTGTCCGTTAACCCGAGGTGGGAACGATTTTCCCGTTTTTCATGACAACATTCAACAATTTCAACAAACCGCCGCCGTTGGCAATTTTGTTCAAAGGAATCCTCCTAATTTGGCAAACCAAATGAGACCACCGGGTTTCAATCAACCGAATGTCCAAAACAACCAAAACCGATATCAAGGAAACAATTTCAATTCAAATCAAAACCGTGGAGGAAATTTCAACCAAAACCGTCCAAACAATCAAGGAGCCGTTTATCAAGCCCCAACATACCAACCACCAACAAATCAACCTTTGGTTAATCAAGCTTTACCTCCCGTTTCACAAATTCAAGGAGTGTCTAAAACGGATTTTGAAAGTTATGCTAAAGCAAATGATGCGAATATGAATAACTTACAAATGAAGTTAGATAATTTTCAAAGAAACCAAAATGATTTTCAAAGAGTTTACTTGCAAATGAAGTTTTGGAATAATTTTTTCAAAGGAAACCAAAAATGAATTTTCAAAAGAAGTTTTTTGTTTTTTAAAAAACAAATGATTTTTCCTCAAAAAAAGAAAGCAGATTGAATTTTTTTTCCCCAAAAAGAATGAAATGCTAATTTTTTTTTATGCAAAAAACTTAATCCAATAACCCCACCCCAAGCTTCAAGTTTTCCAAGTTTCGTTACCAAAGCAATTTACCATTTTCCCCCAAAAACCCCTAAAAGGAAACAAGCCCAAAGGCCCATTAAACCCCAACACCTAAGGTTTGGGGTGCCCTCATATGACGGACCCTCCAAAATTCCCCCCCACCTCCCGGTCCGTGGAAAAGGAAAAACCCGAGATGCGAACAAAAGGATAACGGAAAAAGGCTACCCTAGCACCGAAGACCCAATTCCAACCGCCACACACAGGGGGTACCAAGATCAAAAAAAAACAAAGAATTTAAAAACCAAATCCAAAAAAGAAGCCCCTTTCTTTTGTTTAAAAGACCAAAAAAACTAGTTTTTATTGCCCCCCCCCCCCCTTTAACCCCTTCAAGAACCTTTTTGCAAAAGAGAAAATTTTCCCAAAAAAAAAAGAATGATATCCTAAGCTTTTCCAAAAAGGTTTTTTTTTAAATTGGAAAATTTTTTGTCCCTAATCCTTCATTTTGAAGCTAAGGTTTATTCGTGGAAATGGCTCCCTCCATTGGCCAATATGTGGCCAAAGTTTTTTTTGCTTTCCGATGTTTTTTTTCAAAAAAGAATGCCCCTTTTAAATAAACAAAGACACGTTTAATCGAGTTTTAACCAAACAACCTTGAATGAGAAAATTAGTTTTGTAGTGAGCGGAGTGTTTTTGGTCCCCAAAAGACAAAAAAAGCTTTTTTCCGAGAAAGCTAGTGACCCCCCGAACAATTCTTTGATTCCCCCATGTTGATTTTTTTTTTTTCGAGTTTTTTTTGAAATAATTGCTTTTAGCCCCCCCTAGCTTTTTATTTTTAAAGGTGCTAAGCCTAAAATAAAATTCCCTCAAGCCCTCTTCCCCCATTTTTGGAAAAACAAGGGTGCTTGGAAACTCCCGGGCCCCCTAAATTTTTTTTTGATACCTAAAAATTGGTGGTTTTTTTTAGAATTACCGACCCCGAACAATTTTTTTCCCCCAAAACCAAACCGGTGGGTTTAGCCGAGAAAATGTTTTTTTTTGTCAAGGTAGGAAAGTTCTTAACATTTTTCCGGCCGATTTTTGTTTGTTTTGTTCCTTTGAATTTCATAGCCAATCCCCTCGACAGTACCGTTTTTTGATACTTCGGGAAGACCCTTTTTCCTTAGAATAGCTTCCCATGCCTTTTTAATTTGATTTGTAAATGAAAAGGAGAAGATTTACTCCCTTAGAAAAAACCGATGATTCAATCCCTTTAAACCCTTTGTTTTAAAAATGTGGGTGATTACACATCTATTTTCCCCCCCCATACAAACAAATCCTCGAATCATTTGAAAGAAAGGTTTTTTTAAATCTTATTGATGGGGGGGGTTTTAACGTTGTGAAGAATATTCCAAACAAGAAAAAAGTTTTTCGGAATTTTTTTTTTTTCAGACGAAATTGGCATTATGGCAATCCCCTTTCTCCCGATACTATTTTTCCGAAAATTGTTTTTTTTTTTTTTCAAAATTCCTTCCTCCGAAACTCTCCCACTCCTTTTTTTTTTCCCGGGATTAGTGAATTTTTTTTTTCCCTACTTTTGGGAAGAAGCCTGATACTTTTTTTTCCCTTTTTTGCCCTAATATGCCGATGATCAAACCTTCACCGGAAAAGTTTTTTTTTTTTGATTGAAGCTTTTATTATGAACCCCCGAAGAAGGGACCAATTTTCCCTCCTTCCCTCGAATCCCTTGTCCTTTTCTTTCAAAATAGTGATTCCCCTTCCCGCCAATCCACTTAAAATCAAAAGAGGAAAAAAGTTTATTTTAACCAGAAATTCAAAAGAAAGGAGCCTTAAAAGTTTTTTATAAATTTCTGCGAATTTCTTTTCAATCCGAAATGAACTCCCCCCCCCCCCCGAGGTTTTTTTTTGAACTTAAGGACTTACCAACCATCAATCTCGAAAAATAAACGCAATTTTTTTTTTTTACAGATAACAAACAAGTTACCTGTCAATCAATTGGCCAAAGAAAAATTTTTTGAGCGATGGATTGGGAAAAAAAGAACCCGCTTCCCTCATTACAAAAGTTTATTCCCTTAAAATTCCCGAAAAGCCAAGCCATTTTGGGGCATTTGGAAGCTTCCCCCCTGACATTAAGGGTTTTTTATTAACCAGGAATTTTGTTCTCATAAAAATTCTAATGGAAGAACCCGACTTAATGAAACCAGCGGTCCCCCCCCCCCAAAACCCATCAAAGCGAAGGGTTTTAAATCCCCAAAATCCATGAAGTCCATTTTAAAAAGAGTTGGATAAAAAAAAATTCCTTGACGCTGGATTGATTTCTTTTATCCTAATCCTCCGGATATCCCCCCCCCCCTGGTTGAGCCCAGTACAACTGTGGGGTACCAAAAGAAAGGAAGGGAATTGGACCCGTAGTAAAAAACCCAAAATGATTGGAATAACGAATTATGCCCGACAAGACTTTATTGTCACGGAAAAATGAAGAAGTATGACCCCCCATAGATTTTATCATTAAGTTTTTTTTTTTTTTCTTTGAACGAAGCTACAAGAAAAAGACCATTTTCCCTTTGTTGCCGTTTTTTTTTCCATCGGGGATCCAAAATACTTTTGAAGAGGAACTCGCAAGGTAAAATACTGAAATACTAATTTTGTTTCTTCCCCTCGACTGGGTTTTTCTTTTCTCGGGTTATTTTATCCAAATTCCCCCAATTTGAATCCCAAAATGGAACCAAAGAAAAAAAACCCCACATTCAACCTGCCCCATTAATGACGGAACGGTTTTTTTTTTATTTTTTTTTGCTTATCGCTGCATGCCCCCTTTTTTGGTTTAATGCAATCCAACTAGGCCCCCCAAACGTTTTTCAAAGGTGTTTATGATTGGGAAAATCTTCCCCCATGGAACAATGATTTTTTAAAAAAAGACAATGGGAAGTCCCCTTCCCATGAATGGATTTCCCCCTTCGGGTTTTTTTTGGGAAAAAAAAAAATTCTTACGTGCCCTCACCAAATCTTTAAAGAAAAAAAAAATGCCCCTTAAACCCGGTGAAAGAAACACCAACCTTAGCTCCTTTAAAAATTTTTGGGGGAAAAAAAAGCCCATTTTCCCCATTGGTGAAAAAGAAAGAATAATCCCGTACTCCTGACAATAAGAATTTCTCCGAAAAAAGGAATTGGAAGTTCCCCGAAAAAAGCTAAGAAAAAAATCGATGTGGATTTTTTTTCTTAAACTCCCTCACCTGTTTTAGAAATTAAGGAAACCAAACTAAGCTAACAAAGAATAATCCCGGAGGTCCCCCGGGGAAGGATGGGAACAAATTTTGTTTGTTTTAGCTTGTTAACAATAAGATTTCACTAACAAAAGACGATCCGGAGGTCGGGGAGGATAGAAATGAAAGTAAGCCATTTTATTAGAGAGAGAAAGGAAAGAGTGTGTGTGTTTTCTAGAGAGAGAAACAACACACACTTATGAGACAAATGTTTATCCTCACCCCTCCATGGAAGTATGGAGGGGGTATTTATAGTCCTAGTGACACCTAACTATTGTAACTTGTCATTATTAGTCCCTATGTGTCACACTATAACTAAACTATTGTAATTCCAGATATGTCACCATATTTTAAGGCTAACAATCTTCCCCCAATATGTGGACATATGGAATTACTTACAATGTTCCTATCAGGTACAAATACAACACAAATAAAGTCTTCCATAGCGCTTCCAAAGCTGAAGATGTCTTCCGAGTTCTCCTTGTCTTGAAACTTGTACTCCAGCTTGGATCTTCAGTGTCTTTACTTGTACAGGAACCATTGTAGTATGCATGAACTGGATTAACTTCCCCCCAATTCATGCAGCATGTCTTGAAAAGCTTTCTTCATAGACTCCTTTTTGGCGAAGTTTCTGAATCAGCTTCCCCCCAAACCAACATCCCTATCTTAAGCAGATTATGAAACTTTGTTGTAGCTTGAACAATCTTCTACTTGTCATTGACGTGCACAGCAAAAATTTATATAAGTCAAATCACACCAACGGCCACTGCTTCTTGTCATTAGGGTTTGGTGAATATTCGTTCGGGGGTACATGCGAGAAATCATCAACAATTCTTCTCACGTATGCAGAATACTTCATAAACCATACTAAGTAAAATAGTCTACACTACTTCCCCATGGAAGTTGACATGGTAACATCAAAGTCAACTAAGTCCCGTATGTACACATTTTCCCCCATGATGGTTGCGAACTCTCGGAAGCATCATTGTCGTGTACGCCCGTATACTCGAGAAGTTCTTGTCTTAAGCACAAATTTTGAAATCCAAACAAAGCATTGCCCTTTTGTCTTCAGAAACCGTAGAGGAGATGAAGCAAGAATCAAGAAAAACTTGGTATAATCAAGGTCTTCTATATGAATATCGTTGAAGAACTTTGAAAATTGTACTTAGACTGTGAAGTACCATTGTCTTGGAATCCCGTGAGAATTACTGATTAGATCTCAACCTTTAAACTCTTTGGCTAACTTACCAACCTCGTATTCTGTCGGCTATTGTTGTGATCACTTGGTGAAGTAAACCCGATATACCAAACATGAAAATGAAGTAAAATCCCCTAAATTTGTTACTTAAGCTTGCACTGTTGTTGATTGAAGAACGGTGCAAGATTAAATCTATAAGTACTCTATACCTAACCAAAAAGTATAAGAAGTACAACACCTCTTGAAATTTTCCACATCGTCTTGTGCGTGTAACACTGAGTACTATAATGCAACTCCTTTAAGTGATAGTTAACCAGGTCTGCAACCAACCACCCCTGACTTCTGGTAACTAGATAATTCAAGTCCTAATCATAAGTTGTATACGTTCAAGCAAGTCATCAATCGATAGATTGGGTTTAAAGGAAAGGGGTAGCAAATAGAAGGAAGTCTCGATGATGAAATAAGTAGACGCTTTCGTGAAACTCAACTTCAATCTCAAATAAGGGATACCAAATCAACTTCGTAATCACTTGACATCGTAGTCTGAATCTTTAGCCGTTTGCCGTTTTAGTAAATCTTTTCAGGATCATTTTAGCATTAAGTGTTGTGTTTGCTTTGGTGTTTATGTTTTGATTTGTCTTGATCATATTCCTAAATTCAGTCACATGCCCAAAGTCGGTCACATGCCCACCTGATGCGTGGATCAAAACATAAAATTTCCTTAAACAGTGTCATGTTTCGCTTGGCACATTTCAACATATTTCGCTTGAGAAACAGACCTGCATATTTCGCTTGAAATCTACACATTTCACTTGGTTTAAGAAACATGTTTCGCTTGAGAAGAAATTGCACATTTCGCTTGACATTTCCTTGCACATTTTGCTTGAAATCTTCCAACATGTTTTGCTT
This sequence comes from Tanacetum coccineum, assembly GCA_026074375.1. Taxonomy (NCBI): domain Eukaryota; kingdom Viridiplantae; phylum Streptophyta; class Magnoliopsida; order Asterales; family Asteraceae; genus Tanacetum; species Tanacetum coccineum. The sequence goes on along the minus strand of BQNB010006765.1, from coordinate 23,327 downwards.
GAAGAAATTTTGACATATTTCGCTCGAAATGTGACTTGACCTGCATATTTCGCTTAATAATACATATTTTGCTCTAAAATACATATTTCGCTCCCTTCAAGAACACATTTCGCTCCCTTCAAACATGTTTCGCTGCCTTCAAAACACATTTCGCTGTCTTCAAAAATTCTTCAAAAACCCAGAATTTTTTTTATCCAAAAACGTGTTTTGATACCCAAATAAGTTGCTAGTACATATAAGACTAACAAAAGTACAAGTTGATCGTCGTAAAACACAGGTTTTAGATCAAAAAGTAAGCGAAAAAAAGGTGCGTTCGGTTTAAGTTTCTTACCAAAAAAACCACGAACACCTCTGATTCAGCAAACAACTATCACGATATGCTCCTAGTCTCTAATACCAATTGTTAACAATAAGATTTCACTAACAAAAGACGATCCAGAGGTCGGGGAGGATAGAAATGAAAGTAAGCCATTTTATTAGAGAGAGAAAGGAAAGAGTGTGTGTGTTTTCTAGAGAGAGACACACCACACACTTATGAGACAAATGTTTATCCTCACCCCTTCATGGAAGTATGGAGGGGGTATTTATAGTCCTAGTGACACCTAACTATTGTAACTTGTCATTATTAGTCCCTATGTGTCACACTATAAATGAATTAATGTAATTCTAGATATGTCACCATATTTTAAGGCTAACACATCCTTTCCAACATGCTCCTTTCTTACCACATATACCAATCGATCATCATCCTCTCCTTGCATCTTTGACTGTAGTTCTAGACAGAATTAAGAGTTTCCCTCGTGGCATATCTTATGGGCAAGATAGGTTGCGTGTCCAACACCTCATGGATTGATTAAGTGGAGCCACTGTTGATGTTTTTGATGAGTTGGTCTCCTTTATCACCTAAGTGGTGAATCTCTTTCTTATTGGAAATTGTCCTCAGATGTTGGGCGAGTATATTTCTAGTGCTCCTCTCACACTGCTTGTTAAGCCGGGTGGTGTCATTCGTCTTATAGCTATGGGTACTGCCTGGAGATGTCTGGTTTTCAAGGTTAGTGCTATTATGATTGGCCATTCTTTGGATGGTTATTTAGATGGTCTACAGTTTGGTGTTAGGGTATCAGGAGGAAGTGAGGCTATACTTCATTCCGTGAATCGCCTAATTGAGGGGTGTGGTGATGATGTCGGTCTTTCGATGTTATTGGTGGATTTTAAGAACGCCTTTAACTTGGTAGATCGAGAGGTTATGCTACGAGAAATTTATCTCCATTGTCCTGCTATCTCACCTTAGGTAGAATTCTGTTACTCTAACCTAACTAGATTGTATTACGGCAGGCATACGTTATAGTTATGCCAATGGGTGCAACAGGGTGACCCACTTGGCCCTTTGTTTTTTGCCCAAGTGTTACATCCCTTGATATGTAAGATTCGAGACTCTTTTAGCCTTTCTCTACATGCTTGGTATTTAGATGATGGTACCATTACTGGAGATACTTTGGAGTGGGGAAGGTTTTAGGGTTAATTAAGGAGGATGGCCTTGGGTGTGGCTCATCTTAACGTTGATAAAACTAAAATATTTTGGTCAAAGGAAGACCCTCGAAGCAGGCTTGCTAGTGTTTTCCTGCCTACTATTGCTCGGCCCTTGCATGATGTTAAATTACTTGGTGGGCCCACTAGTGTGGATTTTGATTTTTGTAATAAGCTTGCGATAAAGAAAGTGGCCAAAAGCATTATGTTTATGGATGCAGTTGCTAAAATTAATGATTCTCAATGTGAGTTGTTGCTTCTTTGTTCTTGTACTTGTATTTTTGAAACTATAATTTACTATGCGCACATCCCCTCCCCTTGTCTTTAAGTCTGCCCAATGTTATTTTGACTTGGCTCTTCGTTCTTCTCTGGAGCGTATTGTCACTGTTTCTAGACCTGGGTTCGGCGACTGGCAATGGAGGCTTGCCACCTTACCCTTTGCATTTGGAGGGATTGGTGTCTATTCTGCAGGTGATGTTTTGAATTATGCATTTCTTGCATCACGTCCACAGTTTGCTGGCTTGCAAACTAAGCTTCTTCTGCATACTAGGATTGTTGCTTCTGGGCCTATTTTTGATGATGCCTTGTGTGTGTTTAATACATCCATAGAGACTGACCTTTTGAGTTATCTAAGTGATATTGCTGCCCCCAAACTCATGAAGAAAATGGCAGATATATATTTCACACGGGTTACTAAAATTGCAGAATCCACATTTTCCTTATCTCCTCGACAGATGGCCTTGTGGAAATCTCAAAGGGAGGATCACACTTCTGATTGGCTTAGGACGGTTCCTATTTCTGGGTTGGGACAAACTATGAACGGTAAGACTTACCGTTGTGTTTTGTGTTAGCGGTTAGGTATCCTATTATTTTCTGTTTTGAAGCCTTGTTCAGCTTGCTCAAGGGTTTTTGCTGGGGATATTTATGGAGATCATGTTGTATCGTGTGCTGGTATTATTGGTATTAGGCATCATCATAATATTGTGCGTGATACCCTTGTCGACACTAGAATTTCATCTGGTAAGGAAGTTGATATTGGCCTGGATGGGGGGTGTGATAAACCATAACGTCCAATAAATATGTTACTTTACTCGTGGGATGGAGGTCTTGATGTGTGTGTGGATCTGACTGGATCTTCGCCTTTGACGCAAACCGGGATGACAGATTTCGTGCCCGGTCATGCAGTGATTGATGTTGAGCAACATAAATGTGTTAAGTATATGGCTAAGTGTGCGGCTATTGGATATGTGTTTCTCCCTTTTTCTTTTTCTTCCCTAGGGGAATTAAAGGAAGATGCGGTGTTCTCCATGGTTTAGGACATTTGGGCATGTGTTACTGTTCATATATTTAATAGGATCAGTTTCGCAATTGCTAAAGGAGTGAAGACCCATATAGTATCTCGGCTTCCCACTATTTTTTTGTAAATCCCCTATGATTTTTAATAAAAGTGATGTTCATAAAAAAATAATAAAAAAATAATAACAATAAAGGAGTGGGGGCCCAAATAGTTTTTTGGCTTCTTAATATTTTTGTAAATCCTATGATTTTCTAATAAAAGTGACGTTTATAATAATAATAATAATAAAAATAATAATAATAATAATAATAATAATAATAATAACAAAAACAACAAAGTGATAGATTAGAAAAAATAAATAATAATAATAATAATAATGTGTAAAAAAATGTTCATTTTGACACATTATATATGTCAGAAATTATTGGCTTTCATCATTCCTAAACTGCTAAAAGTCTAACAAAAAGTTCATCCTTTAGGGTGAAAGATTCACCAAGTTTTTTGCATCATCGTTCTTAACAACTAAGGATGGTTTCGGTTAAAATGTTGGTCTCTTTTGAGTCACACAAGTAAATATACAGTTTTCACCACCTTGTGTCAAAATAAAAAGACAACAATTGATCACAAATCTAGCAATTGTTTCACAATGTTTATTTACGAAGTATATCTATGTATGCAAAGATCACAGTGTTCAATGTTTCTATGCGTCACAAATCAAGTTCTACAAGAAAATATCACAAGTCACAACTATTTCGTGATTCACAAGAAAAGATTTAAAAGAAACTAAGTTATTTGTCACAAAATTGTGATCAAACGAACATTTCAAACCAAGCTACACTTTTGAGTAATCGAAGTGAGGTTGTTGGCCCAAAACTCATGAAGAAAATGGCAGATATATATTTCACACGTGTTACCAAAATTGTAGAATCCACATTTTCCTTATCTCATCGACAAATGGCCTTGTGGAAATCTCAAAGGGAGGATCACACTTCTAATTAGCTTAGGTTCCTATTTCTGGGTTGGGACAAACTATGAACGGTAAGACTTACCGTTGTGTTTTGTGTTATCAGTTAGGTATCTCCTTATTTTTGTTTTGAAGCCTTGTTCAGCTTGATGATGGGTTTTTGCTGAGGATATTTATAAAGACCATGCTGTATCATGTGATGGTATTATTGGTATTAAGCATCGTCATAATGTTGTGCGTGATACCCTTGTCAACATCTGTTTTAGCTTGAGGATTTTAGCTTGTAAGGAAGTTTATATCGGGTTGGATGGGGGGTGTGACAAACCATTACGTCCAGCAGATATGTTACTTTACTTGTGGGATGGAGGGCTTGATGTGTGTGTGGATCTGACTGGATCTTCGCCTTTGACGCAAACCGGGATGACAGATTTCGTGCCCGGTCGTGCAGTGATTGATGTTGCGCAACGTAAACGTGTTAAGTATATGGCTAAGTGTGCGGCTATTGGATATGTGTTTCTCCATTTTTCTTTTTCTTCCCTAGGGGAATTAAAGGAAGATGCAGTTACTTTGCTGAAACGGATTCGAAAGTTCTCCATAGTTCAGGACATTTGGGCATGTGTTGCTGTCCATATATTTAATAGGATCAGTTTCGCAATTGCTAAAGGAGTGAAGACCCATATAGTATCTCGGCTTCCCACTATTTTTTTGTAAATCCCCTATGATTTTTAATAAAAGTGATGTTCATAAAAAAATAATAAAAAAATAATAACAATAAAGGAGTGGGGGCCCAAATAGTTTTTTGGCTTCTTAATATTTTTTGTAAATCCTATGATTTTCTAATAAAAGTGACGTTTATAATAATAATAATAATAATAATAATAATAACAACAACAAAGTGATGATTACAAAAATTAAATAAAAATAATAATAAGAATGTGTAAAAAAGTGTTCAGTTTAACATATTATATATGTCAGAAATTATTGGCTTTGATCATTCCTATACTGCTAAAAGTCTAACAATAAATTCATCTTTTAGAGTGAAAGATTCACCAAGTTTTTTGCATCATCGTCCTTAACAACTAGGGATGGTTTCGGTTAAAATGTTGGCCTCTTCCGAGTCACGCAAGCAAATATACAGTTTTCAACACCTTGTGTCAAAATAAAAAGACAACAATCGATCACAAATCTTGCAATTGTTTCATAATGTTTATTTACGGAGTATATCTATGTATGCAAAGATCACAGTGTTCAATGTTTCTATGAGTCACAAGTCAAGTTCTACAAGAAAATATCACAAGTCACAACTATTTCGTGATTAACAGGAAAAGACTTGCAAGAAACTAAGTTATTTGTCACAAAATTGTGATCAAACGCACATTTCAAACCAAGATACATGTATGCGCACAATGTTTTAACCATGACCTATCATGGTCAACATGACCTATTATTTAACCATACAAAACTTACAATAATAGATAATCTTGATTATTAAACATGTTTACAATTTACCCATATATAAAACTTTTAATATGCTGTCTTTGATGTGTATAGTTTGTCATGATTTATGTTTTTGGTAGTCATTACTAATGCCTCTGTTTTTATGTGAAATCCCTCTCTTGCTAGTGCGGAGATGCTACTTATGATCGACTAGCTCAGGAATTAATTTTTTTCAAGCGATATTGATTGGCACAGTAATGATGTAAGGTAAACAAGATGCTCTTTTACCTTCAACTCAATAGGGGACATGTTATTTGTTAGAAAAATGACTTAAACTTATAAGGATGTTCGTTAAGTTGGTATTTAGTTTTTCCTATGTTTTCTAATATTAATAACTAGTAATGTGGGTCCTATTTAATATTTTGTGAATAGATTATATTAGCCTATATTTTTTGGCATTCGGTAAATTTGGTATTTAGATTTTCGTATATTTTTTAATTTAAGTCTTTAGAATTTGATAGTTATCTCATTTGTTTCTTATAAATAGGGATAATGATACTAGTTTTCTTTGGTCATTTAAATTGGAATTTTGCGTTTGGTACATGTAAATTTGTTTGGTATTGGATTCGTTTGTTATAAATAAAATTGTTTGTCGATTTTGTCTGATTCTTTATTTGAATTACCAACAAGTAATAGCCAAGTCCGTTAGCTAGAAACAAAATAATTGTGTGGTAAGGTTTAAAGTATTTGTCTTTTTGTCATCAGGGATTGTTTGTTTTGTTTCTGAATTGATATCTGATTATTTTTGTGTTTTTGAGCTTTTGAGTTAACGTTCGGCCTTAAAGTTTTGTCAAAATATTGGTCACTGAAAGTTGGACTCATGAATTTGTTTTGTTAACTTCTATTCTTTGATCGTATTAGTAATGTAGGCCCTATTTAATTTATTGTGAATATGTTGTATTAGGCTATATTTCTTGGCGTTTGAATTTGAGTCATAATTCGTATCATACACGTGGCTTTTAGAATTATCAAATATTATATTGGGCGTTTGAATTTTAAAAGCACGTTCCTCAAGTAATTCATTAACTTATTTTATTTGAGTTGAATCATAATACTTATCAAATAAGTGGGTCATAGAATTTGAACTTAATATTGAAGACACATTTGGTGTTTCAGGTTTTAGTTATAATCAGGGTGCCTGATTTTGTTCGATCGTTTGAAATTTGTTAGAACCAAAATACACAAATAAAATTTTTAAAAATAGGTGAAACAACCGCACTATAATATGTGGAGTCACAACACTATACGAAAATGAACCTCCTTTACTTTAAAACAGTCTTATTAATTACTATTATTTTGTTTCTACTTTTATGCCGAGTTGAGATCAACATAGACCCAAAATTTAGCATAGACTCAATGAATCAATCCTAGTTACTTATTTTTTCATCAAAATAATAAAAACTCACTTTCCACCTCTTTTTAATAATAAAATATCTTGCAAACGGTAAATCGTCAAACGACAAAAAATACACCATCGCGACGAGTATTTTTTTATCTTTCAGTAGACATCCACTTCGATATACTTTCGAAGAGCTTTTTTTTCAGTCACGTCTGAAAAAATCACATGTGATTTGTTATACAAATCACATGTGATTTCATAAAATCACATCTGATTTCATAAAATCACATGTGATTTTTTCCAGGCGTATCTAAAAAAAATTTCGAAAAAAATTTCGTCGAAAGTATATAGAAGTGCCCCCCTCTATAGAAAGATGATTTAATTCTCGTCGCGACCGTATGTTTCGTTTTGCGTAACGATTAACGGTTTGTGAGATATTTAATTTTTAAAAAAGAGGTGGAAAGTGGTTTTTATTATTTTGATTTAAAAATTAGTGTCTATGCTAAATTTTGGGTCTATGTTGAACTTTTGCCCTTTTATGTCATTCCTCCGATTGTAATTTCATTGTTTTGGTAGAAGAATACAAATTATTAAAGGTTAATATTTTCACTGTATATTAACTTTTAGTGGCTTGATTTATACTTTTTTTTGATAAAATTACGTGTCGGTTATATTTGAGAGATAATTAAAAGACCAGAGTGACACTAAACAAACTTCTTAAAGTTTTGAGAGATACTTGGCTCCATTTCACGGTCAACTTATTCCTTTCATTCGGCTATGTTCTTTTATAGCCATCGTTTGCATCATATTCTATTGGGTGCCCTTTTACTAGGTGTTGCCTTTAAATTTTTTACATATACAACACTTATCTAAATACGGTGCATTCTTATTACTTATTTTCAACACTTTAAATAAAAAATAGTTTTAGGTATTTACAATCAATACTAATTTGGTATTTTTTGCTTAACAATGAATACTAATTATTTTGTTTTTAAGTCTTGCATTGGAAATTTGTGTGTCTGTGCACCTTAAGAAATTTTTATGTCTATGCACCTTTGCTTCAAAGTGGTTGTTTTATTTTTCTTCACTTAAGTCCGTGAAACTAATATATAGCGTGGATATACATTTCATTAATTGATGTCATATGGAAGAACATAATCATGTTAAAAGGATGCGATGACACGTACCCATATGTACACTTCTTCCATCTCGTAATAAGTGTCCACTTTTAATATGCACAATGTTTTTAAGAAAGCACACTAACTACACTCTCCGACAATCATATATCATGTCTTCTCGCTAAAACGTCTTCTCATTGGATGAAATGCAAAGTGAACATTTATTTTAAAACTTCTTAAAATAGCAAGATTGACACTTATTTTGAAACAGAAAAAATGATGTTTTGAATTTGAAATTCTACTACCAAAACTTGAAAGCAAACATACATGAATATAAGAATGCAGGAAGTAGCATATTTAGTTGAGTTAATAAAGACTTCGATAAGTAGATACAATGCATTGAATTCAACTGTTCAAAGGATGTTATGTAGACTAAGAACACTTTGATTCCTTTATTATATTATTAGTAATATCTCATATTAATATTAATATCCGTCACAAACAACATTCTACCTTCGCCGCCTTACACTTTCGCTCACAATCTGCTTTGTAATTTTCTATTATATCAGGCTTGCGACAACAATTCCATAAAGCATAAGGACTTGAGCTTGAGCGTTCACAATATCCATTGCAAACCATGCCGCTGATAGTTCCTTTTATCTCATTATAATCGATTTTCCTACCTGCAAATTTCAAATCAAAATATGTGTATGAATTTTATTAAAAAGTATGCCTGAAACAAATAAAGCATAGACGCAAACTTACATTGGTTACAAACTAGCAACAACATAAAGCTTACAAAGAAGACAGACATATATGATCCACCTGGTTTCACCATCGCCCACTCAAATCTCTTAGATTTTTTTTTCAAAAGCGTAAAGAGAATAGGGTGATGAATGACAACTTAGAGACTTGTGTATTTATCCGCTATACAAGATAGATGCGTAATGGTTTATTTTACCCATCCGTGGCACAAAAGACTATTATACTTGCAAATCATTCTTTATGTGTGTTCCTACATGATTTTTCTCATGCTTTAATTCAGGTCTCAAAATCATGATTTTTCTCATGATTTTATGCTCGGTCGTGCAGTGATTGATGCAGCACATCATAAATGGGTCAAGTACGAGGCTAAGTGTGCAGACATCGGATATGGTTTTCTCCCCTTTTCATTTTCTTCGCTTGGAGAATTAGATAAGGATGCGGTGACCCTACTGAAGCAGATCTAAAAGTTCTTTGTGACTCAAGACGTTGGAGCATGTGCTGCTGCTTATATTTTTAATAGGATTATCTTTGCTATAGCTAAAGGAGTGGGAGCTCAACTAGTATCTCGGCTTCATACTCATTTCTTGTAAATATCATGAATTTCTAATAAAAATGACGTTATAATAATAATAAAATAATAATAATAATAATAATAATAATAATAATAATAATTAAAGAAGGATGCAGTGACTTTGCTAAAGCGGATCCAAAAGTTCTTTGTGACTCAAGACATTGGGGTATGGGCTGTTGCTCATATTTTTAATAGGATTGACATTGATATAAATAAAGGAGTGGGGGCTCAGATAGTATCTCGGCTCCCCACTAACTTTTTATGAATATCCTATTTTTCTAAGAAAGTGACGTTATAATAAAAAAATAATATCATGAATTTGTAACAAAGTGATTTTGATAATAATAATAATAATAATAATAACATTATAAATAATAATAATAATAATAAACATCGGCATAACGTTGTACGCGATATGTTGCTTGATGGAGGACGGGACAAACCCTTACGTCGAGTTGATATGTTGCTCTACTCGTGGGACAAAGGACTTGATGTATGCGTGGATCTGACAGGGTCATCACCCTTACCACAAATGAGGATGGTTGATTTTGTGTCGGACCGTGTAGTGATCGTGGGCGCATAACGTAAATGCGTCAAGTGTCTAAGTGCGCAGATATTGGGTATAATTTTCTCCCATTCTCATTCTCTTCTTTTGAGGAACATGAGAAAGATGCGATAGCCTTACTGAAGCGGATCCGAAAGTTCTTCGTGGCTCAAGACATTAAGGCACATGTTATTATTCACATTTTTAATATGAACAACTTTGTTATAGTTAGAGGAGTGAAGCCCATATAGTATCTCGATTTTCCACTAATTTTTTGTAAATAAATTTCTAATGAAACCAATCTTTATAATAAAAAAATATAATAATGTTATGAATAAATATTTATTATAATGACTGTACACATTAATATCCCTAACTAGTAACACCCATCTTAATGATTAGTCTTGTAACATACAATATAGTATTTAATGTCATTCATGTTAAGGTCTCTATAAATAGAGGCACCTAATGTAATGTGAGACACACCAATAATAAGTTCTATCTTCTTCTTCTTCTTCCATACTCTTGTTTATTGTTCTTATTGTGCTACTAGGCCCGTTGTTTTATAACACGTTATCAGCACGCTCTAAATATGATTTTGGGTCTCAAAGTTGTTGATTTGTTAGTGACAAATGGGTTGATATACAATAGCAGCGATGACTCATCTCGTGTTTTTGCCGATTCCTTTGTTCAGGTATGTTTGAATGTTCATATATTTGATCCTAATGAGAATATTTGGAATTGCATATTGTTTTTTTTAAGTTTTAGTTTGATCTATTATACTTATATGTTGCGTCTATCTATGACATATCAATGTTATGTTTATATTTATGTGTGAAATATTATTGGTTTGATGAAATAAAGTATTCATATCAATATACTCATTGTTAAGTTTCAAATGAACATGAGTCACTTGCATAAAAAGAAATTTTGTCAATTGACATAAGTTGAAAAATAAATAAATATTGTCAAACGTTTTGTTTTAACCTTATGTCAAGAATCTTGATGCTAGACTAATGGATTATAAACATAGAATAAACTTGACTAGTGGTTTTCGTGTATTCGATTGTTGATTAACGTATAATAGACATATTTTGGTTTGATATATTATAACAAAATTGGATTTTGATTCATATCATATTTTACACTAAGTGTAACGGTTGTGGTTAATAAGTTTTGATGTTTTGATATTGTGCATTAAATATTCATTAAGCATCGACTATACGTCATGGGCATGTTATGTGTCATTAATCATCATTTATATATTCATTTATGTTAAAGTTTTTTAATGGTCTATTACTAGGTCACTAATTTTATAAATAAATGCCATGAAAAGTTACAAATTTAATAAATGTTAGTCAAAAAAACTTGTATGCATCTATGTAATTTATCATCATTTAAGTCTCAAAATGTCATTGTATAAATGTTGTTTTATGAGGGTTATATATCAATGATATGAGTTGTGCCATGATTTGAACTTTTATGAGCAATACGATATCAATTTTTTGTAAAGGTTATCCATATGGATGTTGAACAACATACTTACAAATGTGTGTTTAAATCACTGAACATTGATAATGGTTACTTTATCGAGTTTGTTACGATTTCACAAGCGTTACATATATAGATGTTTAGTGCACATACTATATAGTCCTACCGTTGGGTATGCGACATATTTAAAGTTGTCTAGTATTCAGAGACAAAGCCATAAATTTGTATTAAGGGGGGATCAAAATTATTTTTGGCAGTAACATACACATTGTTCTAGAAGATGGAGCCATAAATTTATACCTTGCAACAATTACATTGGTTATCAATTATAATTATAGTAACTTAAAATAATAATGTAAAATATTGAATAGTATTCGAGCAACTCATTTTCAAAAGAATGTTATTATGTTCGAGCCATAAGTTTTAAGTTAAATATTTAAATCATAGTAAGAGTAAACCAAAAACAAGATCATAATCTTTATTTTTCAACAACATATTTACTTAAATACACTCTCCGTCTCAATTTATTAGTCCACTTTTAATTTTTTTATTTTTCAACTTTGATAATAAATATTTTTGTTTATGTCTATAATATTTCATGAAAATTATACCAATAAAAATACATTTAAAACCAAATTCATTCATGTATTTTGAATCAAATGCTATATAATAAAAAAAGTTAATTAATGTCGTTTAAAAAGAAAAATTTCAAAAAAATCAAAAATAGATTAATAAATTGAGACGTAGAGATTAATGTCGTTGAAAAATATGTATTATTTTCTTCTTTTTTTCTACATCAAACACTAAATGCAAAACAAACACCAATGCTGAAACTTCAAATAAAAAATTCAAAGAAATAACAAAATAAAATAAAAAGGCTAAAACCTTATAAACGACAAAACCAATATTATAAACGACAAAATCAAATAGTACATAAAGTCACCTACCCCACTTTACCTTTCTTTTCTTTTTCTACCTTACTAGCATTAATTTTACCAGTATCACCACTGCTTCTGTCCTTCAAACTCACTGGAAAAGAAAAAAAACGCAACCCAACTCTGTCGGTGGGTAGGCTAGTTTGACCAGTTGAGGGGGGCCGGGCACCCTCCAGCCCTCCTACTGGTTCCATCCCTACTAGTATTTATCTGATAATTAACGTACGGTAATATGAAACGTACATACACAACTTTGACTTTATTGATTATTTATTTTTAGATACTGTGAATTTAAGAAAAACCTAAGGTAAACGAGAATTTAACATGCATATTCTTGAGTTTGTTATATTGATATGAAAATTGACATGATTAACAAAAGAAAATAGTGCATCTTAGTATGAATAAAGTTGAGTTGAATTTTGTCTTTCTCATAGGATACTATAAACATGCATAGTTTACAATACAGAACTTGCTTCTACGAATATTAGTAAACCAATGACATGACTAGAAATTATGATTTATTATGTTGCTTGTACGATATAGATCTTAGGTGATATGATGTAAAGAAGTAAATTTATTAAGAAATAAGAAAAATCTTTGATGTGTTCATACAGTTTGAGTATTGTGAACTATGTGTTTAGAAACATTTTAAATCGATATTTTCTTGTGACTAGTAAAAATAAGCTTATAGCGAAAAATGAGACCTCTCTAGTGGTTAAGTGACATGCGATGATTATTGTCGTCATTGATCGACTTAATGAACATAATTTGATTGATATATATGGACCGACAATAAAGAGTAGATGTGTATATAAAGGATTTCATTTAAAATATAATTTTTATGTGAACGTAGCTGCAATATCAATAATCAATTCCTTAAATGCCTTACACATGTGAAAATACTCACTAACACATAATTAACAAAGTAAATAATTCATCTATCAAAGAAAGTTGTTTATTTGTGATAATTTCACCAAAATGTTTTGGTGCCCTATATGAAACATAAATGATATCACATATTGTTGCAAGATGTTAAATTGATGAATAAACTCAGCTATATGGTTACTTAGTAAAATTGATGAATAAACTCAGCTACATGGTTACTTAGTAATTCGTTTATTTGAAGATAAGGTTACTGACAAAGATATTTTTGATAGTAAATTGATGCTTATTGTTGATAGAAGAAATAGTATTAAATCGGTCTAATTAAATAAACGAAACTAAGATGTCTTGACTTTAATTATGTCATTGAGTTTGTGATATATGTGAGCATCATTATGTGGTTCTATTTGCTTACAAGACCCTTTATTGAATGGTTATTGATATATGTATGTTTCAGAAATATGTAACTTCACAAGTACAAAAGATGTGTTTCTTGTTTGATACTGATATAGGCTAATGTGCATATTATACTAAACTATGTTGAAACTATAAAAAGTGCTTTATATTGAACAATGTGAAAGCCATAAAAGTTATTATATAAATTTTATTGGAGAAACAAAAGTATCAATGTGATGATGTATTAGTTTCAAAATATTATTCGACTTTAACACAAAGTCAAATGCTATTGAAGCACATGTGGTCATAAACTAGCTGTTTATGTGTCAAGATTTCGCATTAAGTAAAGTGCGATTGAAGTACAAAAGTGGTCATAAACAATAAGTTTATGTTGCAAGATTATTGTATCATGTGACATGATCGGTTGGACCATCCCGAGTCAATGATGATGTGAAATATATAGCAGAATGATACGTTTCTTTAAAGATAAATTTGATTGTTCTCGGTGGAAGTTTTCATCTATCACCACCAAATTATAGTAAGGATTTTCTCCTATAAAATTTTGGAAAGAATATACAAGGGATGTATGTAGGCCTATACATTCGCCATGTGGGTTATTTTGAGTTTTGAAATCGATGCATCATCAAAATGATCATTAAATATGCGACTTAAAGTTAGCGTGATTAGTGGCTTGACTAATAATATGCGAGCATGGTTTTCCCAATTATATAATTGAGAATGGTGGTGAATACTTCCAAGTTATGTTCGATTATTGAAAAAAATGTTGAACTTAAAAGTAGTCCATGTTCATACACGAATTTCTTTTGTTGAAACATTTATAAAACATCTCCAGTTGATTGTAAGCATTAAGATTTCCACTATCATGCATAATTTGACCTATGTGACCTTAGGTTTGCCAAGTATCACTAATTAGCCTAGTGGTTGCTCTTTTGACTAACTAACACACACTCACATACAAATCGCCAATTAACTTGTCCATGCTTAGGTTGCTAAGTCATGTCTCTTAGAGGCCTTTAGGTTGCTAAATGATCAAGAATAAACTGATCACACGTTAAGGTTGCCTAATCATGCAAACTAGTTTATTACAAATCAATCAATCGATTATAGTATGAAAGCCTATGGATCTTTGATCAAACATGCATAATAAACATCAATAATCATCAACTAATGCAAATACATAATCAATATTAGGGATTATAACATCTAAGCAAACACTAAATGAATTAACCAAGCATACTTAAAAGAGAATAGAAATCATAATCAACAAAAGGAATTGAAGAGATGAATTAAGATAGAAGAGATAATCAAACCATTATAAGATGTTTATGGATTGAATTAGATCCTCTAAGTTGCTGGAAAAACATCTACCGTCGAATCGAGGTATAAAGAAAAGATCACATAACAGTCTACTAAAGAGACACTAGACATGAAGGTAATTAAGAAACCCCGGGTACGTGAAAAACTATAAGATCTCAATAAATGATATATAATGTCTAGTAAAGTGTGAAATCGAAAAGTAATGAATCGACGTCGATAATACTATCATACATGATAAAGATCATGGTAATGTTTATATAAATAAATAAGATAGCACTGAAATCATGGTGAGGTCGAGGAATCATACATGCACGAAGTGAAAATGTGTAAATAAGTGACCGAAAGATGTAAAGACGCAAAGACTTAATGAAATATCAAAGTACCTTATGCCGAGACTTGGTTACTGGGACTTGAAGTCCGTACATATGAATGTGTAAAACTTATTGGATATGCATAGGTCTATATGAGAAAGTAAAATTAAATTATGTATAAGTTACAAGTGATGGCGCACACATATTTTCTCAAAGACATGGAAATAATCATGCAGATACATGTTCACATGTGGTGGATCCAATAACGTATTTTAATATTGTATAAGTCTGGTAATGTGACAAATAATTGATATGCGTCAAAAAAATATATGAGTAGAGCTTATGTGATGTTGAGATTTCATTACAACATATAAAATGCATGGAGCATGCTAGTGATTTTTAATGCTTAAAGCATAAGAGAAAAATTATCAGGAACAATATACAATCAAATTGAATAAGTCCTTGTATGGGTTAAAACAATTTGGAGGCATGTGGTACAATCGCCTTAGCGAGTATTTGTTGAAAAATGCTACAAAAATGATTCTATTTGCACATGCATTTTCAGGATCCGAGTACGCAATAAAAACCATATATGTTGATTACTTAAATATAATTGGAACTCCTGGGGAGCTTTCAAAGGCGACGGAATGATTAAAGAAAGAGTCCGAGATGAAAGATCTCGGAAAAACAAAGTGTTGCCTTGGATTACAAATTGAACATCTTGAGGATGGAGTTCTAGTCCATCAAGAAGCATACACAGAAAAGGTTTAGAAAAGGTTTAATATAAATCACATTCACTAAGCACTCCAATAGCGGTGAGGTCACTTGATGTAGAAAAATACCCTTTTCGACCTCTGAAAGATGATGAAGACATTCTTGGTCCCGAAGTACCTTATTTAAGTAACATATGATCATTGATGTTTTTCGTTAGTCATACACGACTGGATATATCATTTTCTTTAAACTTATTAGCATGATATAGCTCATGTCCTGTGAGGATGCATTAGAATAAGATCAAGCAAATATTTCGATATCTTCAAGGTAAAAAAGGCTTATACTTTACTAACTCATCCAAAACATATTTAGCTGGATATGCAGATGCAGGATACAGGTCTGACCCTCATATTGGTCGGTCTTAAACTGGTTGTTTATTCTCGCATGGAGGTACTGTAATCTCATGACGTTTCGTAAAGCAAACAGTCACAACCATTTAATCTAATCATGCAGATATTTTGGCAATCCATGAAGCAAGCCAAGAATGTGTTTGGTTAAGAAATGCCATAGGTGAATCTTGTGATGTTTATGGTGGAAATGAGGAACCGAAAACTTTACATAAGGACATCAACATGTATTGCTCAACTAAGGGAATGATTTATTAAAGGTGACAAAACCATGCACATTTCACCAAAGTTCTTTTTTTACTCATGACTTGAAAAAGAATGGTGATATTATTGTTCAAAAGATTCGTTCAAGCGACAATTTAGCATATTTGTTTACCAAGGCACTCCCTACCTTAACATTCAATAAATTGCTATATGGCATCGGAATGCGGCGATTCAGCGAGCTCAAGTGAAGTTATCATGAGGGGAAATACGCACCACATTTTTTTCCCTTAGCTATGGTTTTTCTCCCACTGGGTTTTTTCTAGAAAAGTTTTTAACTAGGCGGTATCCAAAGCGTATTTTGAATGATGTACAATCAAGGGGGAATGTTATGAATAAATATTTATTATAATGATTGTACACATTCATATCCCTAACTAGTAACACCCATCTTAATAATTAGTCTTGTAACATCCAAAATAATATTTAATGTCATTCATGTTGAGGTCCTTATAAATAGAGGCACCTAATGTAATGTGAGACACGCCAATAATAAGTTCTATCCTTCTCTTCCATACTCTTGCTTATTGTTCTTATTGTGCTATTAGGCCTGTTGTGTTACAACAACATTGATAAGTTTTCTTAGTTGAAAATGTAATTAAAATGAAAAACGTTGTAACAATCTCCTGCAAATATCTCTTATAATTGTTTCAGACGGGTCTTGAACCCATAACCACTTAACTGAATGCATTTTGCGGATATCGCTGGGGACAAGCCATTTGGTGGCCAGTTTAATACTGTAGTTTTGACTCATACATTTATAAAAACAGATATGAAAATATATTTTATGAATTAACTGTCGATTTATGAGAACTAACTAATGGCTAAACGATTTTCAAACCACCACAAAGATTCTAAGTAGGCTTATAGATACTTGCGGAAACAGGATGAGGCATAGTGGGCACGTGTAGCGAAAGAAATTATAGTGTAAATTTTTAAAAAGTTCTAGGTGTTTCTATAAATCACCCTCTGACGAACCGATTTGTAATATAAATTCTAAAAATTATCAAAGTTTGTCACATCGATCATAATTATTTGGCTCGGTCATTGCTTATAGATTAAGTAAGAATATGATTAACTATGAGAGATTGGCATGCATAATATTAGGGTATACATGTTTGTGGATATATTAGAGATAACTTAAAGATGAAATTAACTCGCAAAGTAGGTTTTCTGTATGGGATCCTAAAATCCTAATATGACATTACGTTAAACATAATATGTTAGAGTAGTGATATATAGACTTAATAATGAGACTATGAGACATAGTAATAGACTTATTTTATTTATTTTTTGACAAGTGTCATACACTTCTCTTTATCATTTTTGAAGAAACATGTAATCTAATGATCTACCAAGAACAAGAGAAAGAGATGTGGGTTGTGATGGATGGAATGGATGAATTGTATTATGTGTGTGAAAATGGAAAATGAAACAACCAACAACCACCTCTCCAAGGCATGGAGAGGTGTATATATATGTCCTAAAGGCCGGCCCATAGGCTATGATGGGCTTCCCATGGGTCTTGGGCCGAACTAGATTACTAATCTAATCATTACATAAACTACGAGCTAAGACTATTACAACTTGGAAGTGACCGACACTTTTTGTGTTTCCAACAATCTCCCCCTAAGGGAGGTCACTCCAATTTACAAAACTGTAAACCTA